>VDFB02020018.1:0-17061 GCA_007258455.2 Sequoia sempervirens | reverse complement strand
GAGTAGAATAAGTTTCTTAGGCCTTACCCCCTTTACTTTCCGTACATTTCTGATTAGTTTTAGGAAAACGAGCTATATTGTCAAATCATACACATAAGAATCCCCTTCAAATCATACATTAGTCGCTAAATCGCAAGAAATCAACAATTATGTAAGTCCCCTCGTAAGAACACAGCAATACACATCAACCAAACTGGGTCTATTCGCACTTAAGGAACCTTGGAGTTGAACATGTGATCTATCTCGCAATCTTAGCACACGGAATACTTTTGATCAAGAGAGAACAGAGTAGCCCTAAACTATTTTGTTCATTGTTTGGTGCGGCCATAAAAACACATCAATGTGTCCTTCTCTCACACTTTAGCCTTCATTTGATCAAGCATGGAATCAATGCACTCGTATACCTCTCCAAGGGAAGGTGCATTAGAGTCCCCAAATCTAATAACCTTGAAGACTGGATCAATGATGGAGACAATATATGTGGCATCAGCCCAAAAGACATCATTCTTCACCACCTCCTTAACCCTCAACCCCTGCTGTGTCTTCGACTCAGGCCATCGGTTCCACTCTGCTGTCATTACCATTACTTGCAATGGCTCTTGCAACTCAAGCATCCTCTCCAAGAGAATAAAGTATGATGCATACCGAGTCTCTATAGGTTTCAGGAATTCCTTCTTGGAGAAGGTTCTGAAAAGTGCATGTGAAGTATGGTGGTTGCAGATAAACATCTGCACATCTCTAGCATCACTCACAATTGATTTGATCCAGCTGATTTTACCCATGTCCTTAAGTGCATTATTCATAGCATGCACACAGCAAGGAGTCCACCAAATGTGTCTATAGGCTGCCTCAACCAACTTCCCTGCAGCTCTACACACATGGGCCGCATCTGTCACTACCTGCACCACATTCTGTGGCCCAACCTCCTCTATGGCATCCTTGAGAATCTGGAATTGATAATGAGCATCCTTGCTATGCCCTGAACAATCAATAGCCCTAAGGAAATAAGGGCCCGCTGTAGATGTGACCATGATGTTGATGAGTGGACGATGCCTAATGTCCGACCACCCATCCATGACTATGCTACATCCACTTGAGACCCAGGTTCTCTTCATCTTCTCCATCAAAATATTAATCTTGGAATAGTTCTGATCCAAGATTGTTGTTCTCAATTTAGTTTCCCCTGGTGGCACATATGATGGTCCCGCCCTTATTACCTTTGACATAGCTTCCTTGTAATAAGGAGAGCGAGCCACATGGAATGGAATGCCATTGGCAAAGAAGAATTTGCCAATAGCATCATCTGCCTCATCCTTTGCTTGTGCATTGAATAAATCTGCCAATGGTTGTGAACTTGAAGATACCACTTTACGTTTCCCCTTAGGCTCTCCTACACCTGAACTGAATGCATTTGGTGGCCTTTGACTCTGCAAAGTAGAAGTAGAAACTGCTGCAATCTGATCAGCCTTACTCCTATGTGCCAATGTAGCTGTCATAGGTGTTGCTTCCTCATTAGAACCCCATAATCTTAAAATTTCAGCTTTATACTTTACATTTTTTTCCACCTCCTTACAAACATCTACACCTTTGCCTCGAATAAGAAGAAAGTGACCATTAGTTCTAGTAATGCTCCCAAACCAGTCAAGATGACAAAGGTGGCACTCCCACTTTCTGGTGCCCCCACGTGACCCAGGCTGTTTCAGCATCTTAGTTGCAAATTGTTTTAATGGTGATTTTGGATCAAAGGGGCCCTTGGCATATCTTTGGAGGATTCTTGAAGGGCATTTATCTTTTCTACTCTCAATAGAACCTGCTTCAGCTTGAGTCTGAGTATTTGAGTCATGTTCACCCTCGTCTAGTTGAAAATCTGAATCATCAGATTCATTTTCACTTCCACTTCCAATTTCTGCTTCAACCTCTTCATCCTCAACCTCATCGTCACTTCTATTGATTGAACTCATTATGATAATGTCAAATGAGGCTGCAAAAAAGATTTAAAAACAAAATCAGACCTCTATAATTTATTGCAAAAGATGAAAATAAAAAAACAGTATGATGTATCAGAAATTTTAAATTTTGAAATCATTAATCAAATTATCAGAAATTGAAATTCTGAAAATTTCTGAATTTTTGATAATCTGATTTGAGATTTCCATTTCAAAGTTTTAACTTTTAAATTTTAAATTTTAAATTGACAGTGTGCCTCAAACAGATGTCATCTAATGGAATGCAATGATTGGAGGATATGCACAAAATGGATTTGCTAAAGAGGCTTTAGAAACTTTCAGCCTTCAAGAAAAAATTATAATGAAACATTGAAAATGCAACTGGCAGGTGTAAAGCTGAACTTTGCCTGTGAGTGTGAAGTTGTGAACTTTTTGACAGTATCTGAGTATAGAGGAATTTTGTCAGATGTTGTAGTTGCAACTGCCCTGTAGACATGTATGCAAAATGCCAAAATGCCAAAATGCCAAAAAGTGGAAGCATAGACCAGACATGTGAACTTTTTGACAGTGTGCCTCAACTTCAAGGCTCAAAGAGATGTCATCTCAATTCTCATGGAATGCAATGACTGCAAGATATGTAGTTGCATAGAATGGATGCACATTGCATTCAAAACAGTGGACTTTACATTTTAATATTTATTATTTAATATTTTATGATTTAAAAAAGATTTAAAAATTAAAATTAATAATAATAATTATTAATTTATTCACTTTTTAATTTTTTATGCTTCCTGTGTATGCAAAATGTGGGCTAAGCGGCAATCTGATCTTGGGCCAAGACTTGTGACAGCGTTAGAGATGTCCTCATGGAATGCAATGGTTGCGGGGTTTGCAAAGCCGTGCGCGGCTTCTGCAAACCCTGCGACCATTGCATTCCATGAGCGGACATCTCTGTGAGTCCAGTTAAAAACCGTGCGGCCCCATTGCCAATGCTTCCACATTTTGCATACATGGGAGTCGGGAGCCAAAACGGAGGGTGGAGGAAAAAACCGGCAAAACAAAACTTAGAAAAATAAAATACCTCAAATCCTAAGTCGAATGCACCAGTCAAAAAACCCTGCTACTGTAAAATTCGATCTCCAAACTCCAAACGCAAATCCCCTGTTCTTGAAGCTCAGTCGCACGATGAAGACTCGAAGACAAAAAAAATCATCAAATAAAACTTAGGTTATAAAATATAAACTCTTATGTTTTTTACTTTTTAAATTTTTTAACACAAACTTATAGTTATTATTAAATTTTTTTTTGACGTTTCTAAGTTTCCTGGCGTTTCCATGGCATCTCCCTACTAGAAACTGCAGGGAAACATCTCCCTTCAGGAGGAGACGGTGGGGGGACAGCGAGGGTACTTGGGGATGGCAGAGGGACGTTTCCCAGGTGTCTCCCCGTCTTGCAAACGTCCCCGTCTTGCAAGCGTCCCCGTCTCGGGTGCGCGTGGTTTTTCGGGGGGGACGCGTCCCCGTGGAACACTGTTCTTTGCTCAAATTACAAACCATAGAGTCTGCTATAGCAGACATATCAGTTGGTTCATGCTTTCAAAAATGTTCGTACATCTTGTAGTGTCAACCTAATCAGTTTGCAACACTCTATTATCAACTCAATTTGGATCTTGTTGATGTGATTTTTATGACCACACCAATCAGCAGAACAAAGTTGTCCGAAGGCTACTTCGTACTCTCATGATCAAAGTATTTCGTTCGCTAAGATTGCAAGAAAGTTCGCACGTTCAACTCCAAGGTTCCGAAATACTTAGAATACCCTCAGTTGGTTTGATGTGAATTGCTGTTTTCACGAGGGGACTTACACAATTGTTCAAGATTCTTGCAGTTAACAGTAAATGGATGATTGGAAGGGATTTGTATAATGCGGATGATTTAGCAATAAGTACGTTTTCCTAAAAACTAACCAAAGATGAACTGAAAGTAAATGAGTGTAAGGGTGAGAAAGTTCTAGATTCTATTCTAAATGCAAGATATGTGGAGCTTGATTTCAGCGAACTTCGACCGAATTTCACCTAGCCTCACGTTGGACAGCTTCAGCAAAATTGGTGCAATCTTCAAAGGGATAGCAAAAGATATTCGGATTACAATTTGGCATACATATACCATCAAGACGACGCATATAAGCATACAAATCACAATCGAAGTTAAACTCAAAATAATTTCCAGTCGACCACGCAAGGCGAACTTATCATCAACAAGTTGCTAGTGGTATGGAATGAAATGAAGCTACCTCAATAAAACACCACACATCCAAAGTAAACTACTTGCATGAAATGAAAATTATGCTACTGTATGCTACTTGGATCTGAAAGGATGAAGAGACCTTGCTAGCTAACCATGACAAAGATAAATTCCACCATCAATGAAAAGATCTATTATCATGAAAGTTTTACACAACAATCTCCACAAAAGTTTTCAAAGGGAAAACTTTCTTTCTTCTCCACACTATGCTAAGCTATCAAACAAAATGCCTCTCTGCTCTAGCCTCTACTCTGATCTCCAATCTCTAGTCTAATCTAATGAGGTACAAATGAGGGGGACTCCCCCTTTTATAGATAGCCCAGTCCAATGGACGGCTAAGATTACAATCAAAAGAGTGGCTAAGATTAAGCCACCTTAGCCCTAACCCTAAAAACTGCTAGAATGGGGAGTGGTGCAATAAATGAGCAAAGATTCCCACTCACTCCCAAAATAGTAAAGGCAATTAATGCCCACAATCAGTCTTCTAGAAGATCATCGTCCAAGATATCATCGTCCAGTAATGCATTCCCATTCTCCTTCTCTCTGGCTGCAAACTCAATGAACACCTTAGATGCGGTACTCAACCCTCCTGGCGAAATGGTGCGGAATGCAATCAGATTTGGAACTCTAACGTGTGTTGATGGTTCATGGCGGTGCACAAGATTTTCTCCAAACGACTAAGGAATCCGCATTTTCTAGATCAAAGCGGAAAGAGTAGAGGTGTTCTCAAAGTCATCTTGTACGAAAGTCTTCACCTCCGAAAAGAAAGGCACCAGCCTACCCCTCAAATTATCAGCAGTCACCTCATCTGGATTCAACCGCCTAGCAAATATGGCCTATTCTGGACTCCATCAATGATATTGGCCATAGCCTTGATATCTGGGCGAGATCAAGCACGATGCTGCGTCCGAAGAAACCCGCGTCCGTGATTGGCGGAAGAATACCATCTAAGAAAATTCATACCTATCATTCTCTGAATGACCCTCCGCATCAATGAAGCCAACCGCCGAAAGGAATATGTCTCGAAATCGCATCCCAGGCGCTGGATAAACCTTACTCAGTAAAACCAAAGCATCTCCCCGGGCTGATCGAACGCCTCCATTAGTGCCAAAATACTAGAAGCCTGGCTTTGAAAGAAGCAAAACAGGTCCTCCATAAACTTTTTGAAATGTCAACACGAACTCCGCTAAACCCCTTGTCTGCCTCCTATGCCATCTTCCCCAACTCCAACAAGCCACTAATCAACTCTCTAGGTATCTCAGGTGGAAGCTCTATCGCTGGAATCTCCTACCCACGAGGACAAGACAACTGCTGCACATATCCTATCAAAGCCTTATGTTCTACTCTTTTCAACTGCTTGTACTTTTCCTTCCTTTTTAAATGTCTCTTGAGGCGGTAGGAGTTATCACACTCCTCTACAATCTGTGCACCTGTGGGGCGTCCTAACTCCAAAGTTGTGACCACATAATTCTTGGGTACTGCTTCATCTCGGTCACAATCAACCTGTTGCACTGCCATGTGAAGGGTGCGAGAGCCATCCTCTTTAGTCGACATCTTTGAAAACTTTCGTGCTCTCTTCTTTTGTGGAGGCGCACTGATCCTGTTCAAAAACTCTTCCATTTCAACTACTGGATTAATCTCTTCGCTGGGGCTCCTTCTCATCCTCTCTCTAAGCCAATCAGGTACTGTATACTGTATATCAAATGGCTGCTGTTCTTGTGCCTCTACTTCAAGGACTTGTTCAACTTCTATATCATTCTGGCGAGGCTCATCGTCCTCAAGTGGCTGAGTATCTCCTGAAACTATATCATCATCGTCTAAAGCTGTCTCTAGCTCATGCTGAAACTGAGGGTCAGTAGCAGTCCCCTCATCAATCTGTTGATTGTCTCTACTAGGTGCGTTGACGCTCTGGCCAACTGACTCTCTCCGTGGTGGCTGATTATTTTCCTGTACCGCTTGCACCTGATTCAATACATTTCTTTGATCAGCAAACAAGGAAACCTCCTGTATACTTGGAGAACGTGCCTCCAATGGCGTGGGTGATTCAACTACAACTTATGGAGGCTCCGGCTGAACAGGCTCCTGCCGAACTGGCTCTTTCCTTCTAGATTCTGGACCTCGTGTGATTTGCTTCTTCCTGCTGCTGGTGGGTGTCCTGTGATCTCCCATCAAATTGTAAGTCAATGCAATCGACTTACTCTTCAGCCTGCTCACCCGTCTGTCAACCCATGCTCTAGTAAATGTCAAGACTGGAATGGAAAGTGTGTCCAAATCTGCTATCTCTGGTTCTGACCAATTCGGGAGTGGAAGTGGAGTATTTCTCACTACTTCATAATCCGGATGGATGACGTTCATGTCCTCATCCACCTGGTCAGGTACTGGAATGACTTCACACTCCCTAATCATGCTTATTGGCAACCTAGAGAACATTCTCTTCCTGACTTCAGCTTCGTCTGATGCATTAGCCCAATAATCCTCAATGTTTGCCTTGTGTTTAAACTCTTCTGACAGTATCCATCTGATGTTGTTATGTGGATCATAGTGCTGTCGGCTAGTGTGATATGAAAAGTGATAAAACTGAAGCTCACTTTCAGCTTCTCTAGCTGCCTGTAATGAAGGACACACCTCATCGGAATTGCCCATGACAATTGGGAAGTCCACACCTTCCTTCTTTTTCTTTTGAATCTTATCGTAGGCAACCATGTTCCTGTGTACTGGGATTCCAAAAGCCTCGCCAATAGCTGAAGGAGTGAGGTTGGCAAGTACTTGTCCATCTGGTGACATGATTGATCTGTGTTCTTTCTCATAGCAGTTGGCGCACTCCATCATCAGCTCCGAACACTGAATGGCTGGTGGGAAACTAGCAGCTGCATATAATCCACTTCGAACAATGTTGTGTGAGGTGTCCGAAGGATGATGATGACCAATTCCCAGTATCTTATTCTTGAACGCCTCCAAGTTGAAAGAGCCCAAATTGGTATCTGTCAGCTTGCCCAACTTCGAAGTGAACTTTGACTCTGGCATAAAGGTCTTTCTCAGCTTCTTTATAACTACTTGCCTGGATGCACCATTGTTGTCCTTGCCAGTTGTCCTTGCCACAGCCATCTCAGCTTCTTCTTCAACAAATTCGAGCTCCAATTCTTAGAAAAAAAATTCTAAGTAAGCTTTAACTTCAGCAACTTAGCAACTTCAAGAGACTTAGCAAGTGCGGATTTCAGTAACTTCACTCTTGCAAGTTCACACTTCACTCTTTCATCAACTTCAGATTTTCAAAACTCAGCAACTAGACTTCAATTCGCACGTTCACACTCTCAGCAAATTAGCAAGTGCACACCTCCAACTTCAGCAATATCCTTCTTTGAATCGAAATTTCTCTACTTGCATTCACGACTTCAAACTTCAGCAATAAAATGGAGCTTTAGCAACTTACAAGTTTCAGCCTTCAGCAACTTACAACGCCTTTCACTCACTTGCTTCAAAAATGCGAACTTCTTCAACAATTGCAGCCACAGCAAAATTTCGAATTCCTTCAGCAATTCAGTCTTCAGCAATAAACTCAGCTTCACCTTCAAAGCAAAATTGAACTTCTTCAACTGGTGAGGAGAAATGAAAAAACTTCTCAATTCTTATAGCAAAAATCGAATTCTAGAAGGAGCCAAGTATAGCCAGTGCATTAAATCTCCACAACTCCACTTCAAGAATTTGAATTTTCCCTCTCTGGCATTTTTGACACTTGTCCGAGAATCTCAACCTTCTAGAAGTTCAACTTTGACTGGCATCTTTTGAATTCACTTTCAAAAATTTTTAATTTAAACTCATCAATTTAACAATTTCTATTCGCCAGCCGAAGTTCTGTCTTGCAAATTTTAAATTTTAATCACCTCTGACACTCTGGAAAATTCACCAGTGAATAATTCAATCAAAAATATCTAGGCAATTCACTTCAAATTTGTTGTCTGAAGAAATTCATCTCAAAAACACATCTTATTCACTTTGCCTTAGAAAATTTTAAAATTTTCCCTTAGGAAAATTCACATTTCGAGCACCGATTAATTTCTTCATGCTGAAGTCCTTGGCGAAGTGCGGAAGACATAAAAATCCATTCCTCATCACAAACGTCCAGTACCCAGAAGAAAATTTTCTCTGAAACGCGATGGATCCATGGGTACACAACGAACAGGTTCATAAAATTTTTAAAAATTTTGAACCTTAGAAAATATTATTCAATCAATTTTAATCCTGTTCTTCATCTCTGTGAACATCCTGTTGCTCTGACTTGATAAATTTTTAATTCGTCTTGCAATGCCAATATCTCTGACTTCATCACTGGAAAGTTTGCCCGTGCTTCAAGAAGAACTTCATCACCTTCATGTCTAGAAAATATTTTCTAAGGAAGAAAATATTTTGCCTTAGAGAAATTTTAAATCACCTTGCATTTTGAGACTTTGCCTTAGAAAATTTTATTTCACTTCATTCGTTCGCCAGTGGTGGAAATTTCATCAACTTTGTTGGCGTTTAAATTAGCACCTCTGGAGTGTTGATTGTAAACGTTCAGCTATTTCAAATGTTTTGCAACACTTCTTCGTTATTTAAAGAGGAGAAGTCCCTCTCTGCTGGGAGCAATGCGTAAGGAAGGCAAATGTTAACTAAAGTTCCTATCTTTTTATGCTTCAGCGGCAGGACACAAGGGTGCACAAACACAATGCTTGCATAAATAACTAAGCACTTTCTCACAGTTTCTGCAGATCTCAACTCGACTAACTAGCTTCATCTATCCAATACCTTCAAGATGGAAACAGGCATGAAGATGAGGCGGGAATGGGATGGATTTGGATCACTTGAATTCAGATCTCAGGAGGATATGGCCAGAGACTCACGAACTCTCTGAGGTATACCGCAGGGATAAAAGGTTGGGCACAAGCAAACACTCTACCGGTAAACTAGATGCAGAGATCACCAAGGAGGAGAGGGACTCCTATCCGAGGTATGAGCTTAGAAATAGTTTACTAGAAGTATAAAATCCGCGATGCCTTTGGCCAGCGAGGCTTACTAAGGAGGAGGACTCTATCAGTATAGCTTGGAAGTCCAACACATTTAAACAACACATCAAGCGATAGCGTCGATAGCAGATTATCAGGAGGAGGGACTCCCTATCCAGGAGGGAAATAGAACAACAAATTTATTAGACACAAGAGCGTAGACATAACTCAAATGGACTGATCAAAGCATGGCTTATACGATATTCTTCTTCAATGCTTCGTCAGCAGAACTTTACAAAAGTTGGGAAAGCAAAGGCGAAATCATGCACAATTACAATGCGTCCAATATAAACTCATCAAGAGTGAACAAGTATTAAGCTTTCAATTTGTTGGCAACAATGGTAGCAGCTTAATTTACATAGCAAGTAAAAGTTGAACAAATAATGAGCCCAGGCTCTTATTTATAGAACTCAAAATTGGGCAACTAGAAATCTCCTTGAGTTAACAATGAGTTGCCAATCAGGTGCTTAAGATTTATTCCTAAAAGGAAACAAAGCGTTAATGGAAAACTACTTGATTAAGCGAAAGTCAACAAAAAGAGTCAGCTGGAAACTACTTAGGGATTGGTATAAACTAAAGGTGAACTTAAATGTAAAGTATCCCTCCAAAATAGACATCCACATTTAGTGGAGATCTAAGATCCACAAATCATGGAAGCCAATTAGACATCCTTAATCAGTGGGATCTGACAATGCATGATTTAAGGGATATGGAGTTAACTTGAAAGGGACATCAAGTTAAACTCAAGTATCATAAATGCCACTTGGAGGGTAGGACGTCCTTCTTTGGTGCATTTATAGCTTTTATCATTTCACCATTTCTGGTCAACAGCTCCTTGATCTGTGTGTTGACTTCTTCCGTTTTCGGATAGTCAATGCTTTGATGACACGACATCTCTTCTTGCGCAAGCTATTGCTCTTGGTAACTTTGGCGGCTTCGTGCTTGGAATGATCTCTTCGCAGTTGGCAAGTCAAGGTGCTTACTACCATGCGGGAGATGGTAATATTGGTCTTTCTTTGCCAAGATGGATCTTTCTTTTTCTTCTTAGATCCGGGAAGTAAAGCTGCTACTTGAGGTCTCTCCAGCGAAGCGAGTGTATTCTTTTCAAAGATAAAGACTCTAGCGGTACATTTGGTGATATCCATTTGCTCTCCGACCAATGTGTAGATCACAGTTGGAAGTTAACGGTGTAAAGTTTGGATTTATTTCAAATTAACAGACCCAAGGGCCAAATTGTCATTACGCGAAGAAGAACTGCATACGTTGGTATGGTAAACACCAGGATAATATTTGGAACCAGCTTTTGAAAAACCCACGAAAATAAGCGCCTGTAGAAGTATTTTTCCGGAAAAAATCTGGCACATGGGTTTTGTTCGTGCTTCAATGCTGAACAAGCCCAGTTCCTCAGAATTTTGATTTTGAAACTTTTTCGGAAAAACCCCAAAAAATAGGGGCAGCAAGTATGCTGATTTTCGGAAATTTGACGAGATGGGTTCCTTTGGAAAATTATGCTGGATCTACCCAGTTGATCTGATCTGATGTAGCCTGCCACCTTTTTGAAATGTGCAAGAAAACCTAAGACAAGAAGAGAGGAAGTAGACAGAAGATGGATTGGCAGTTTTTATTTGACTCTCTGAGAAAATCCGTCTCTGAATCCAACCTCAGATCTGCAATCTTCTTCTGCTTCAGATCTGCAAGAAATATTGAAGATCGGACGAAAACCTTGGCCAGATCTGTAAATGGCGTCCTTGAGAGCTTGTGGCTGTTTTTATCTTTTAACCTGCAATGAAATAATGAAATGGGACGCCTTCACCTTGAATATATATGTTTAAGCTTCAGATCCACAAATTTGGGGACCTGACTCAAGCTCAAAAGGTGATTTTGGCTTGATCTAAAGTTAAAAAGGTGATTTCCACCAATCGTGGAGCGTTTTAGCCAACTTTAACTCAAAAAGCTCTTGACTTTAGTCAACAAATGACCTTTGACTTCTTTTGGGCGTCCCTTTTGGCTTTTGCAAGTTTCTTAAGCATTTTCTCTCCTGAAAACCTTCTGTTTGATCCTAAATCTAGCGCTGTCTGTTGATCCTGAGATGTCACAGACACATTCACTGCGGAGCTGGATCCAAACTGGAAAGAAGTGCCTGGGAGACTGTATGATAAAAAAGCTGAGTTTAAGGCTTCAAAATAATGGGCGCCTTTCCCAAGAAAAGGCGCTTTTGCTTATGCCTTAGTGATTTTTCAATCTTCGTTCTTCAGCTTTTTTGAAATGACCTCTCGTGCCTGATCTGGATTTCTCGTTGATCGGAGAGTCAGATGATTTCGCTTGATGTCTCATCAGGTACCTAGCTCTGCTTCGCCAAAAATGACTGTCTTCAGAAAACCTGGATTTCAGTTTAGGGTTCCTTTATCCAAGGGCGCCCCTCCTTGAAAAGGGCGCTTTTGCCTTTTAGCCTGATTATTTCCATCTGACAATTTGCCTACTTTGATCCAGATTATCCGTTGACTGCTCTGTCAGGTATTGATGCTTGCAGTTGCGTTTCCGAGATCTACTTGGGCTGAGAAAGATATCCTGGGAAGCCTTTTGTCATTTATCAGCATCTGGAGGTCAAGAAAGAAGGGCGCCTTTCTTTTGGAAAGGCTCTTTTTCCTTAGAAATTTGTCGTCAACTGTGGTTTCTTGATATTTTCTCAACTGCCTCTTTTTGCTTTGTCAGTAGCTGCTTGTGATCTATTTATCAGATGATCTGGATGTTTGTTTCACTGTTGAGCCAGCAATCAAACGTCGAGAATGACTGCTTCGGATTGTCTTACTGATTGCATTTGATCTTCAAAGATCATGGGCGCCCCTGCTTGAAGAAGGCGCCTTTTCAACATGTGAGCAATCTCCCCTTCGTAACATTTCCAGAGTTAGTCAAATTTTGACCTTTTTTCACTTTCAGGAATCTCCTTCATCAAACAGCATCTTTTTCGACCTTTTCCGCCATGGTTGTGTCGTTGAAGCTTTTGAAGCTTAGCTTTCAGCACCTGGTACTGGCCAATCTGCCATTAATGGTACGTAGACTCCTAACTTTGTTCATGAAAAATAGAAATAGACCCACCAGAGTAAAACTTATCTTTTGACGATTCTGACTTGACCAATGTGATCGTGAAGCCTTTTAACCCTATCAAAATCATTTTCAATCATTTCTGGGAAGGTCCTATTTTCGGGGGTTTTCCCTGAAAATAGGGGAAAAAACCCTAATTTTCAATTTTTCAGAATTTTGCACATGTGTTCCTCGACAGAAACCCACCAAGATTTTATGATTGGTTTGACCTAAAACTGACTAAACATAGCATTTTAACAAGATTTAGCTCAATTTACACAGAATGCCAAAAAATTAATTTTGGGTACAACAAACTTCACTTAGAAGATTTTCTTGAAGGCACACGTCACATTTTATTTTTCATTCACCACCTTGCATTTTATTTCACACTTGAAAGACATTTCACTCAAAACTCCAACGCCTTAGCAATATTTTATTTTTCACTCACCACCTTAGGCGCATATCATGTGTGAAGAAGGATATTCATCTTGCCTTTAAAAAAAAAAAATTTCATCACCTAGCACCTTCAACGCCTTACAATATTCATCACTTGGCATTTCCAACGCCTTGCATTACTCACACCACCTTAGGCGCATATCCAACTTGAAGAAGGGGAATAATGCTTTACCACGCCTAGCATATTTCATCTTCACCTTAACTTTTACCTTGCTTACCACCTTACATCCACTTTAACTTGGGCGCATATTGGCATGCATGAAGGATGACTCTTGGAGTTCCCTGTTTTTGTCTTCACATGCCCTCTTTTGGGCGCATTTGAGCCTAGGAGAAGGATGGGCGTATATAAGAGGGTGAGGAGGATTTTAAATTCCCAACGCCTTGCATGTGACTCTTCACCTCCCTCATTTTTGTCCTCACATGGCCCCATTTGGGCGCATTTAGGCATGTAAGAAGGATGAAATTTCTCACGCCTAGCCTTTTGACTTGTTGACCCTTTTCAAACATGGGCGCATTTCTCATGTAGAGGAGGATGAAACTTGTAACGCCACCAACAAGTAACCCTTCAACTTCTCTTTTTTGTCCTTACATGCCCTCTTTTGGGCGCATTTTGCATAGGGAGAAGGATGAAAATTGTTGACTTCTTGACTTTCTTGCATTTTGGGCGCATTTAGGCATATGTGCAGGATGGGCGCATTTAGGGGGTGGTGGAGGATGAGTTTTTAACTTAGCCATTTTTTTTAACTTTCATGCTTCAAGGTGGGCGCATTTTGCTATGTGTGCAAGATGAAAAACTTTGACCTTTTTGACTTTCTGTTGCATGGGCGCATTTGAGCCTAGGAGGAGGACGAAGTTTTACACTTAGAATTTTTTTATGCTTGGCTTGTGAAGAGGGCGCATTTCACCCCATGAGCAGGACGAACTTTGTGCCTTAGAAATTTTTCAACTTCAGCTGAGGGGGGCGCATTTTGAAGGTGGTGAAGGATGAACTCCAGACTTAGTCATTTTTCCTCGTTTTTTCCTCGTTCTTGCCAGTTCCTGCACGCCTGCTATTTATAGTAAGTCTTTCAATTTTCACACTTCAAAAGCTCAGATTGATTTGAAATTTTGAACGCTGGATCTTCACGACTTCATCAACCTGTTGACACTGCTATTTTGGGTTGGCCTGCTATTTTTAGCCCATTTCTAAAGGTGGTGTGCTATTTATGGTCGCCTCGTTTTACGGTATCACAGCTCGTTTACTTTAGAAATTGAGATGAGCTCCTCCTGCGTGACTGCCCTGGCGACATGCGCATGAAGATGCTTGGGTTATATTTTGCTTTGTTTCAAAATGATGGCTTACTATAAGTAGTAAGTGCTCGTTTGTCTTCAAATTTTACCAACGGATAAGCTTGAAGGATAAGCGTCATTGGTGGTTTACGGTTTATTAGGCTTTTACCCTCTTTAGGATCCGGAAGCTGGAAGCCTAATTTTGATGCATGCATATCAAATGATCTTCGTTTGTTCTCGTTTAGGTATTCGCGATCGACCATTGATTACGAAAAGTCTTTGGAGAAGCTAGGCTGCAGGAATGTACCTACTAAAATAAGTAAAGTTCTTAAATGAAGTGACCGCTCGTTTGCATGTCATATCATCGTGACTCTCGAAAACCCATAAAGAATAACTTGAGCATGCAAAACCTTGACATACAAACCAAAAATAGCCTCGAAGGCTGAACTCGAAAGTTATTAAGTCTTGCTTTGCATGTTATATCATCGGCGAGGTCTCGAGGAAAATTGAAGAAGGAATCTCGGTTAATGCATTGAAAAACTCTGCATCTAAATACAGAGAATTTGCGGGAAGCCGGAACTACTAAAAATAGAAGGATGTCTGACTTTGACTCAAATTTTGCACGCGAGCAGCTTGATGTGTTCTGAATGCAGTGTGACTGTCGAAATTTCAAAAAAATGCTGAAAGATTGCCCTGAATTTCACACTTACTAAAAATAGTAAGTAGTTAGAATCTGATGAAATTTAGTTGAGAACTTATTGGAAGCATTCTGATAACAATGTTAGTCTCATTTTTCAATTTATTCACCTTGTTTGACCTTAGATTGGCGGGAAAGTACAAACCGTAATTTTCAGACTTGGTCAAATTCACGTTTAAACTCAATGGCGGAGACATCCCTCGAAAGGCAGACCATAGAAAAGAGACAGACAGAGAGAGAGAGACAAAAACCAAAGCCAAAAGGACCAGAATGGAGCAAAAATTAGGGGTCCCCATTTTGAATGGGGCGATGTGTGAAAAGGTCACAACAGATCTCATCTTCATTTCAGAGGTATTTAATTAATTTTATGATTCCAATACAACGCTTTACAATTATTTATATATGCAAAAATAGTCATTGTAGTTTCAGTTTTCTCTCTTGAATCAAATATTGTAATACCAGACGGTTTACCGCTATTGGTGCTTATTAACATTGTTGAAGTTCCTAGATGTTTCACTATTGGATCCTTGCTTTCATCATAATAAATCTTAATTAGTTTATCTGTTGAATCCCATTTATCTTTAGTATATTATCTACCAACTTGGCATGTATTAAAATTAAGTGATATAGTCTGTCATTTTGGCATTAACGCATTTCTGCTTGTTATCAGCCAGTTTGGCTTGATCAATATTTGCATATCACTATTTACCATTTTAGCAGCGATCAATTCTATGAGTTTAATGTAATTTAATAAGCTAGCCATCAATATCTTTCTAGTTAATTTCATTGTCCTCATTCTAGACTCCATATGCTATCACCTTACCCACTTCAAGAACTCTGTGATAAGAAAAAGCTAGGACTTGAGTGATTGTAAAAGTATTTAGTGGATTTGAGCTAACACCCTACTAGGGACATTACAATTGGCATGTTTGAAAGCATTATATGTTCCAAGTCTTTAGGTTATAGTTTTGAGTGGAACAATGGTAGTTCTTTGTATAATCCTGATAGGAGTTAGCATCAACAATCTTCCAGCCTTGTAACAATAGTTAATATAAACAAGACAGTTGAGAATTTATTGATAGTCACTAGAGAGTGTTGTTCACAGTAGGGAAGCACTGAAATGACCCTCAACAGCATTTCAATCATCAAGGAGTGGGAAGTTGTAATCTCTTCAATTCTTCAGTTGAAGTGTTCCAAGATCCATGGTTTAAAGTTAAATTTTAATGTTTCACAAGGGATAAATTGTCAAAAAACATGGGTGACAAGACCTAGATAGATACTAATGTTTCAGAGTACTCAAGGTTGCAAAGGTTGCAGATTTGAGTTAGCAACTTCGCATTTGATGTAGATCAACAGAGAAGGATTTTTTAGATCCAAAGCATAAAAATTGAATTGTCAGAATTTTAGAGCTTCGCCAAAGGGTTTGCAGAAAATGAACTTTGCCGGATTCACCTCCAAAGCCAACTATCAAAAAAGTTTATTTTTAGCCTACCCTATTTATAGCAGGTGCCATTTTTTAATATCATTATTTTCAATGAGATGAGCATATCCTGGAAAGCCTACTTTTATTGTCTATTTACAGACTAGTTATTTTTAGGCCATCTTTTGAAAGATCTATTGTTAGTTTGTACTTTGTAGTTATCCTTACCAAGAGTCTATCTAAAGATTAATCAGTTTGGATTTAATATTAGAAAACAAAAGTTTGTAATAAGCTTATTTTGCATGCAAGTAGTCTATTCATGGTGTTAGGAGTTGTAGTCAACTTATTCATTTGTTTATTTTCATGCAGTAGTTTTGTAAACATTATAAATAAGTGCTTTGCACACTTAGTTTAGGGGTTCAGAATTCAATAACATCCATAGAATTTAGTATGTCTATTGTGCTGCTGAGATTGTTGTTTAAGCATTCAGTCTTATGTTTTATTGTGCTTTTATGAGATGAATATCACTAAATAATTGGTAGAATCTTTGTCTTGCAATAGACATTAAGTTGGTCATGGTAACTTTGAATGCAACTCTATGTTTCATCTAATGTATGTGTAGATAAAGTGAACTAAAGTGCTCTTAATATTAACTACAAGTTCTGTATTGCAGGTCCTAGGGAACTGGATCTGCTAGCTTTGTATGTTATTACCTCTTTTAATTCATCTAGTCTTTATATCGTTTAAACCAATCTCAGTTTCATATGTACTTGCACTACTCAATTCTATCTATAGCTGAACAACTTAAGCATGGTTGTATAGGGTTATTGCAAGTTTGTTTGTATTGCAT
>VDFB02020017.1:99096-142692 GCA_007258455.2 Sequoia sempervirens | reverse complement strand
GCCTTCTTGGAGTAGGGCAACTAGCTTATAAAATCCACCACTTTGAAATAAAATCTGAAACTTTGCAAAAGGGGCGCCTAGGATGGATGAGAAGATATAACCAATGCCCAAAATCATATAAAAATTGTGTCGGGTGCTATGAGCAAAAAGGTGCTTCAGCCATGCGCAAAAACTAGTAACTTCAAAACTGAAATAAACTCACCAAAATCAGAAAACAATAAAGAACTTTATCATCATTATGCTCAATCTGCTCTTTAGTGTAAAGAACAATCTCAAAACTCAACTAGGTGCTATCTTGCAAGCACAAAACTGAAAGGAGCTAGGAGGCATGCGTTCCTCAAAGCAAGGATCTAAAGAAATTTCAGCAACACTTTGTTATGTTTGCAATGGATAGTCCCAAATGAAGGCCAACACTCTTATTTATAACTTTCTCCTCAAATTCAAACCTTTTCCCTCCAATTAGGGTGCCCAAAATGAAACTCACATTCACCTTTGTTCAAATTGCATTTGAGTTGCATTTTGACTCCTTGACCAACTTGTCCAAAGCATATGAGGAATAATACTTTATCAAAAAGTAAATATAACATAAAATGGGTGTCCAAGTCACTTAAGTGAAAAATACATTATAATTGCAATTTTCTCCATGCTAGGCGTCCACATTACCTTAGCCAATATTTTTCACTTAAACATTATATTCACCAAAGAATTGAACTTGCCAAAACAAGCTCTAGGAGTGTTGGAGACCAAACTGCTCAAACTACCTTGCTAGAAATAGCCACTGACTTGTTGCTAAAAATAGCACTGCCAAAAATAGAACTTACTATAAGTAGCATACTACTAAAAATAGTGACTTCACACACATTTTGAACATAAATCAGGCACCCATCGCAATTTACTAAAAATAGCAAGTCTAAAAAAGTCACCTGATGCAGATGCATGTTATACCACTTCGAAGCTCTCAAAAAACTTAGAAAGACCCAAAAGCCACATTGGAAGACTCTTGCATGCAAACCCTTGAAAACACCAAAGAAACCTCCAAGCAACTGGAAAACCCTAATTTCCACTTCCAACTAGCCTATGGGCCTCTGGAATAGGCTAGTGGTCAACTAATGAATCTATTGCTGAGAAGGGGACATTACAAGAAACATTGAGTATAATGTTGGAGGAAGTTGTCATGGAGGTGGGCTTAGAGAATGTGGTTCAAATCATAATTGACATTGCAACAACATATGTGGTGGTTGGGAGATTGCTCCAAGAGTGGCATCAATCATTTTTTGGACCCCTTGCATAGCACATTGCCTTGACCTTGTTTTGGAGGGCATAGGCAAACTTGATTGGGTGAGACCGGTTGTAGATGATGCAAGGAGCATAACGAAGTTTATCTACAATCACCCTTGGGTGTTAATTTGATGAGAGATCACACCCAAGGGAAACAGTTGGTGTGATTGAGTGTCACAAGTTTTCTAGCAATTTTCCTAACATTGCAAAGCATTATTGTTTTTTTGACTTCTTTGAAACAAATGTTTGTGAGTCAAAAGCATATTTAGACTCATCATCTTCAAAGAAGCTTGCAAGCAGTCTTTGACAATATTTTTGTACAAAGAGCTACAAAGATTTTGAAGGTAACCTTAAAACTTTGATTTTAAATTCAAATTGAATATTTATTTTTTAATTTAAGTCTTTCATTATAAATTTGTAACTTTAATTTTTTTGTATTTGTAATTTGTAGGTGTCGGAGCCCTTTGTTAGAGTTCTCCGTTTGGTAGATGGGGATCAAAACCCAATGGGGTATATTTATGAGGTCATGGATAGGGCCAAAGAATCCATCCAAAATTATTACAAGGGGAAAAAACTTAGATTTTGATCCCATTTGGGAGATCATTGATCGAAGGTGGAACAATCAACTCCACGAACCCGTCCATGCAACAAGGTACTTCCTCAACCCTAGTTTTTTTTTATGCAGATAGCTTCTTAGATCCTAGTGGAGAGGTTATTGAGGGCCTCATGACATGCATTTAGAGAATGACACCCTAGGTTGAGGTGAGAGACCTCATTATTCAATAATCTGTTACAAGATTGATAGGGGCATGCTCTTTTCTTTGAAACTAGTTATCTGAGGAAGAGCCACTCAGTCACCAAGTAATAAAGTTTGGAGTCTTTACATCACATGCATTTTACAAGTTACAAATTTCAAATTTATGACTATTGATACTTTGATAGAATATGGTTGACTTTGCTTTCTAACTCTTAAATATTTTATTTTGTAGATTCTTGGTGGATAGATTGGGGTACAAATACCCCAAATCTCCAAAATTTAGCTCTCTACATTTTGTGCCAACCTTGTATTGCATCTAGCTGTGAGTGCAATGTGATCTCAGGGTGAAATCACCATATCTAGTTAGGAGGGTTTTTGTCCTTGAAATTGGTATTCCAAGGGGGTTTTCGTCCTTAAGACATATGAACTCAAGTTCTTGCTTAGAGCAAATGAAAATGAAAAAATAACTCAGTGACCCTTCTTCTTAAGACCCAACCTCTTTTTTAACCTTTTTAGAGCTCTTTTAGGAAAAAACATTTATTTTTGTTTTTTTTGAAAAAAAAATGCTTTTTGCTTTTTTTACATTGTTTTTCAAAAAGTGTTTTTTGCTTTTTCGTCGCTTTTCAAAACATTTTTTTTTTTGAAACATTTTCTATGATAAAATAATATAAAGTGTCCTTATGACTGTTTTTCATCACCTTGAGCCTAGCAACATTTTATTTGCACTCTTAAAACACTTTGTTTTAAAAATAATTAAATGTAAGCTGTCAAATAAAATATTGAAAAGTAACTTTTTGACAACTTAATTATTTTAATTATTTTCCCTTTTCCAATGCCAATTAGCTTATGGGAAAAATTTGAAAAATAAACTAATGGCTAAGCACTTGCTCACGTGCGAGAAGGGAACATTACACTTTACAATATCCATGTGTATCTATGTTCTTTTTTCTCTTTTTCATCCATAATATGTACATTTATGTATCATCTTTTTTTAAAATAAGTTTCATTGGCATAACCTTGTACCAAGAGGTGAAATTTCTGTTAGATTTATGATCAGGTTTAATGCACAGAATTTTAATTCAAAATCAGACAATAAGAATGAAGTATATTCGAGCCAAATTTTTTAGTTTCAAATGTGAGATTACAAGCAAAAGTACGTTAAAGGTTAGCAGCTAAACCAAAAGCGTGTGAAACAACTCTAACCAGAATGCGGCTGATGATGGCGAGCATATGGTCAGGAAGGATCTTCTACACTAAATGCTGAATGTGTGAAAAGGTCACAACACTACCCAATCCAATATGGAGTGAGGGGCGACCATATGGCGGAGTTTTACAAAGTACAATGCTTAAAGAAATACTGAAAACTGAAATACTCAACACCCAGAATGTGCTTGCTAACCCAGAGTGGGAAAGTAGCTACCATAGGGCGGAGGTAAATTAAATGCAATTATCAAATGCTGAAGGAAAAGAAGGGCATTACAATTTGATAAGCAAGACTCTAAATTGCCGTCAGTACTACTGCCAGCTTACAATATAAAAATGATATCTTGCTAACAATGCGAATCAGCATATGAATAGAGTTGCAACAATATTAGAGAATTACTTTGCTGAGAAGTAAAGCTTAAAACTGCAAGAGCATAAACAGATCCAACCTCTTTCAACTTGGGCAATCCCCAATGAAGTCTCCGCAAAGTCTTTGAGAGCTCTCAACACCCATCCAAGAATGAAGTTGCAGATTTCTACGAACTGTTATGACTGACCTGCATTTTTCATCATATAACCAGCTGCATACAGATTTCTTGAATAGCTCAGAACTCCTTCCCTAATTACTCAAATGGCATGGTATTGAATGCAAAACACTACTATCATGAGGGCGCTCAAACTAACAACAAGAAACAGACTCAAAGAGCAGGCATTAATTAATGCACAAATCCCAAGACAGAGCAGATGGTACGGCCCAGCACAGGGGCGATTTTCCTTTATAAAATCATATACTTCTCTAAAAAATTCACAACCTTGCACACAGGGGCGCCTAGCCTAGACAAAAGGAATTATGCAATACCCATAACCTATATTTTTGTATTTTTTGATTTACGAATGAAAACACGCATCTGCTGTAGCTTAAAATGCAATTTCCAGAAATTAACTAATATGCTATAATCTGATCTAGACAGCCACAAGCTGATTACAATGCACACAACTCAAAGCAAACTCACAAACTAGACTAAATCACCACTAGTCGCTGTATTGCAAGCAAGAAGCGATGCCCAAGCTAGGAGGCCTTCATTCCTCGAAGCAGTTCCAGAGCCAAACCGGTAGCATAACGATACTGTAGCCAAAAGATCATGAAAAGAGAACCCAAGGCTTCCTTTTATAAGTTTCTGTTGACCTTCTCGAAACCCTAACTTCTTTTTCAGAGTCAAAACCCTAATTCCTCCACAGGTGGTGTCCCACTTTTCCAAGCAACTTTGTCTTTTAATATCATTTTAATCTTTCCTTGAAAATGGCGTCCACTTTAAGCTTATAATAATCTTCATAAAAGATATAATTAATTCTCTTTAATGAAGTGCCACCCTTAAAGAACACCTTTTAAAAAGACTTAAAGTGAATAAGCTAGGCTAAGGGGGGTCAACGTTAAATTATAACATTAAAACGTGACTTTAATAAAATAGCTCAACTTATCTCTCCAAATGCGCACCGAAGCCATCAATGAGCAAGCCAACTGATCAAACTGAAGTAGGAAGTCAACCATGCTGAACCCAACTGTAAAACTGCCAAAAATAGAATTTACTAAAAATAGTAAATTCTTGAAGATGCTCAGAATGCCGAGACGAACATACCACTGCGAAGCTCTCTGAAAACCCAGAAAGAATCCGCCATTGAATTCACCAGCTTCGAGCAAAGACATCCTTAAAAATAGGAAACCCTAATTTTACCTTCCGACTAGCCTACGGGTCTCCGAAATAGGCCAACGGTCACTGAAAAGGTCAGGCTTGAGACGGGGACATTACATATGGTTAGAGGATCCCTATCATCTAATATGTTGAAAGTAAACTCAACACCCAAAATGTGCTTTCAAACCCGAAATGGGAATGGAGCTACCATAGGGCGGAGATGTAAGATGTTACAATGCAATTCAAAGTAAATAGGCGGCAAGCCAGCCTCTTCCACTTATCCAGTGGGAAATACAGTAAAGTAAAGAACAAAAGAGAGAATGCTGACAGTACTACTGTTCAGCTTACAAAATTAGAAGATGCCTGCAATGAACAAGATTAGAAGCTCTCCACTGCTGCAATAATAGATATGATCATTCCAAGATTAATTATGACCTTCCAGACACAAACTCTTCACCAAAATGCAAATTACTCAAGACTGATATAACAGACCAGCAACTTGAAATGCTAAACCAGCAACACAGAACCTCGCTAAAATGCTCATATATCACTCTAAACAGACCCAAAAGACTTCAAGTTTGATGCAATGGACCTATAAAATGATGGCGCCTAGTTTAGTTATGAGAAAGGACAGCTAAAAGTGGCTATTAATTAATGGCACGGATCCCAAAGCACTCCAGAAAGGGCGCCCTACAAAGAATGACGAATTTGCTTTATAAAATCATAAGCTTCATATTAAAATCTGCAAATATTCATGGAGGGTCGCTTCCAACAGAGAAAACCAATGAGACAATACCCAAAACAACTCTTTTTGTATTTTTTGATTTATGAGTGAAACTATAGATTCAGCCCTGTTATCAGCAACTCCAGAAAAAGACATAAAATGCAATAAACTGAACTACATAAGTAAACCCAAACCACAAATGCAAACCTCACTACAAAATGTCACTCAAACAAGCAAACCTCTCCACTACGTGCTATCTCTCAAGCACGAAGTCGAGCCAAGGCTAGGAGGCATTCATTCCTCGAAGCAATCCTGTTACCATTTCGGCAGCATAACAATATAGAAGTCATAAAATATTGAAATGAAGGCCCAAGGCTTCCTTATATAATTTTGAGAAGACCCTCCATAAGCTTCTAGAAAAGAAACCCTAATTTTCAAATTTGAATTGTCTTCTTTTCCCTCCAATTTGGGTGCCCCCTTTCTCAAGGTTTAATTTTACTTTATTTTAAAATCTTCACTCCATAAAATGGGCGTCCTTTTCTCCAAGTAATATTTTGAACTTTAATATATAATAATTCACCTCAATGAGGCGTCCACCCATAAAGACCACCTTTTAAAACAACTTAAAGTTCAATCACTAGGCTAAGGGGGGGTCAACAGTAAAATATAACATTAAATTATGACTTTATTTAAATAATTTGACTTATCTCTCCAAATGCGCCCCAAAGCCAAAAATGAACAAGCCAACTGAACTGACTGAAGAAGAAAGCCAACTGCACTGGAAACTGCATGATCACTGCCAAAAATAGAATTTACTAAAAAAAAAAATTCGGAAAGTCGCTCGGATCAAACTGCATGCGACACCATTGCGAAGCTTTCTGAAAACCCAGAAAGAATCCGCACTCCAAAATCCCAAACCCCGAGATGTAGCCGTCATTACTTACTAAAAATAGTAAGTTCGAAAAGGTTGCCCGACGCAGTTGCAAGTCATACCTCTGCGAAGGTCTCTGAAAACCCAGAAGGAATCCAGAATCCAAACAACCAAACTCCAATAAGCAAAACCCTGAATCATCAAGAGAACCCATCAAACAGCCGGAAACCCTAATTCTGCCACTGACCAGCCGACAGCACACTGGGAATAGGCTACCAATCACTAAAAAGTGAAGTGCTAAAAACGGGGACATTACATCATTCATACCATTTTCAGTGGGGAGACCATTGGCTGTAAGGTTACTCAGCTTACAATCATGTCAGCATTGTTCGATGAGGCAACAAGGAGCAGAGGTGAACTTCAGTCTCAGATTACAGCTGGTGAGGATATGCTGCATCAACATAGCATTCTTCGACAGAGTCTCATAGCTCCAGATAGTGATGCAGTTAACAATCTCGTTGAGGGATTGCTTGCTCGGGATCACGGACAGTAAACTTCAGTTCCCACCTCTCAGGATAGACATTACACACAGGAGTTAAACTTGGCGTTACTTTCTCAAGTTAACTCGTTGTCTTGTCTCATGCATATCTATCCTGAGATTAGCTTTACACACTTGGAGTTTCATTTAGGGTTTTACGTTAACTGATGGTAGTCTTCCAATTAACTTGCTTTCAATAAGGACGTGCATGCTTGCACAATTGTCCATTTTTAGATTAGATGTTTCGGTTAACTGATGGTAGCTTTCCAGTTGACTGTATAGTTTGCTTTATTAGGGCTTAGCAATAAATCTTGCATGCATTGCAAGACTATAGTAGACTCAAGGTGATTTTAGGGTTCCCTACACTTTGATGTATATAAATAAGAGCTTTTGCTCATTTGTAAATAACTTTTGCTTGAGAGAGAAATATATGCTGCGCCTACCTTGCCCTCAATATTGCTCTTTTGGTATTTGTTCATGCGTCTTTACTATTATGATTAATTGTTATGCCACATAGGGTTTCATGCAATTATAATGGTGAATTCTTTCCATAGTTTAGATAAATCTGTTTTGTGTTCAATAAACTTGTTCAGATTGAGATGATAGTTGTGCCCACCTTGCCTTCAAGTAGAGAATCTGCACTTGTTTATCGTGTGTTGTCGTGAACAATAAACTTATTCGGATTGAGATAATAGTTGTGCCACCTTGCCTTCAAGTAGAGAATCCGTATCAAGTTTATCGTGTGATGTTGTTGCCAATAAACTTGTTTAGATTGAGCTGATAGATGTGCCACGTTGCCTTCAAGTTGAGAATCTATACTTGTTTATCGTCTAATAGTCAAACCTTGCTCCGTTTCCTCATGCTCTGTTTTCTTGAGGAAACTGGATAGAATTTAAGTAATTAAGTTTAGTTGTAGTTAGTGAATCTGCGAAACCAGAAAATTCTCAGCTGCAACGTATATAGTTTTCGAGAAAGCCTTGTACCTCTACAGCTGAAACAAAAAGACAGGATATAGTTTAGTTTATTTCCATTTACAAGTACTTTTGTCAAGCACAACGAGGGAGCTTCCCCTCCTAATTTGAAGAGCACTCATTGCGTAGTGTGCATAGCTGTCTGTACCAACTCTTACTCCAGAGGTGCTAGTTGTTACGCCAACAGTGTCATAAAGAGGTTGAATATCTATAGGGAAATTCCATTATTAAGGCAACTTAATTACAAATTTGCATTCAATTTTCAGATTTCCATATTGTAGTAGTCTAAGCCTTGTATCTCACCAATTGTTATCATAGCTTGAATGGAGCCTTGATGATTAACAATTGGATTGGAGATTGATCTTTTATCCAACAAAAATCCTTCGATTTCCAGGTGGGAAGAGGATCAAAATTCTCTTGTCTAAAGAGGTGATTCCATTCAAGGATCACAGTGGAGCTAAATGTTTCCAATTTCTGATGGTTTGGTGTTTGGTGTGCTAACTTTGGATTTGTTGTATATTTTGGGGTTTCAAGTGAAGTTATCAATTTTGTGAAGTTTTCTACAATAATCTGTATTGCTGCTATAGTGATGCATACCCCTACTACAGTGATCCATATTGCCGTTATAGTAATTCATACTGCTACAATGTTGCACTACAGTTCTAGAGGTTTATTTTAGTGTTTGTGGTTTTTCTAGTTTGGTTGAGATTTCTTATTTTGTGAAGGATATATTGATATTTATGTGCCTAGGGTTTAAGCATAAATCAATATTTATAACAATGAGTTTGTTTTAGTTTCAAATTTTATATGTAGAAGATTTTACAAGTTTCCCTGGTCAAGGTTTCAAGA
Organism: Sequoia sempervirens; assembly: GCA_007258455.2. Lineage (NCBI taxonomy): Eukaryota > Viridiplantae > Streptophyta > Pinopsida > Cupressales > Cupressaceae > Sequoia > Sequoia sempervirens. The sequence continues at coordinate 133,810 of VDFB02020017.1, read as the reverse complement.
TAATGTTCATTATCATGGTGTTGTTATAACAGTGAATACTATTGCTGTTTGAATTGTTTTTACACCAAATGAAAGTCTATTCCAGCCATAACATTTGTCGGTACCATAAAGAGCTGTACCTTTATCTCATTATGAGTTTAGAAGTTGTACCTTCTATCGTACCATTTGCAACAGTTAATAGAGGTATACAACATGTTTTAGAAGGATTGCAAGATGATCATAACCTATCCAACATCATAAGAAGGTGCTGAGTGTTATTTGATGCTGCCATCATATTCTCAGATATTCCATTCCTATTTCAAGTTGTACACATCAAGAAGTTTTTTGGTAAGTTATTGTTGTCATCTAAATTGTAATCCATAGTTTATCAATTCGAACATCATGGGGATTGTGGATTGTCATCTGTAATTGTTGTTTCCATTATTGGTGGATTGTTACCATTGGTTTCATATTGTACTATAATTGTTGTCAGCGGTTTGGCAACTTGTTATCAGTAAATGCAATATAGTTTGGTGGTTGTTAAAATTATTTTAGAACTCGGTCTTGGCCATAAATTCAAGGTAATTGTTTGCATTAATTTCTTGAGTTTCAGTTTGGTACTAGGGTTTCATACTAACCCTATTTCTTATAGAAGTAGTTGTATCAACTAGATAGAATTATATTGCTGATCATTTAAGAGATTCCAGTTTTGATTGTGGTCTATGTGGTTCTCCACAAAACCTTTCATATTGCATTTGCTATTGATAGTGAAACCTAGAAGGCATTTCTGCCAAGCATATCATCTTTCAGTTTTGTTTTTGCATGCTTTATAGTTGTGAAACCTACTACCAACAATGCATATTTGATATTTTGGTATCGTCTCACCTTGCCCAATCTGGGATCTTGGTGATCATAAAGTGTAGGAATTCATCCATTATTGTCAAAATGTCAAATATCCCAATTTGGGACATTACAAAGACCCCTCACTCTTTTGGAATTTTCCCCATTTTTGGGTTTCTCCAAGCCATATAGTTCTTATGTTTCATTTTAGTTGTTTTATGCTCTATACTTGTGGACATATGTGTTAGAATTTGTAAAACAAATGAAACCCAAAATCTAGCATGAGAAATAGAAACTATAAAACTACAAATACAAATGATCAAAGATCAAAATAGCATTACATAGTTAGAATCCAAAGAAGAAATGCAAATGCTCCAAAAAGAAAGATAGCAGTAAGGGAGTTCAAAAGTGTGAAGCTACATGAATACATGAATGAAAATAGAAGCTAGGAGAGTGAGTATATGTAGACTAAGTGAAGGGGAGGAGGTGACCATTATGACCAATAGGGAGAGTATATTAAAGTATCCAAAATAGGAAAATGTAACTCCCATTGAAGATGTTGAAAGATCACTCCACTCACACTAATACCCACTTTGTTAACCATGTAAGCTTAAATAAAAGTGTGAGAAAAACCTATAATAGAAAAACAAATGTACACTAACACCCACCCTTAGAGCATAGCTTACGAGGTGAAAAGATGTGTCCTAACAAATGAAGTCCAATGAGGTACCCATGTTCGTAGAAATCCTCCTGAAAGACAAGAAGCCCCCAAGAAAAGAGAGAATAATTGCATACAACTACCAAGAGTAACTCTATACAACCAAAGTTAGGAAAGAAGTGGCAAAGACAAAAATGCAAATATAATAATAGAACCACCATTGCACAATGAGCAACTCATCAATTTGATGCTACTAGCAATAAGTGTGGGAAAGAAACCAACCATTGTACACATGCAAATTCTCGGAATTTTTTTGACAAACACAACTATTGATGGAGGATTTGGAGTAAATTTACTACCAGAAGACAAATAGAAATGTCTGGGGAAACCTAGCCTTTGGCCGCTGACATTCCAACTAGTAGGAGTGGACCAACATGGGATCAAACCATTGGGAGTTTTAATGGCACAAAAGGTAATTGTTGGAACTCAACAATTTCTTTTGAACTTTGTAGTCATTCCTATAGAGAAAAAAGCCTACGACACACTATTGGGTCAAGGATGGTTGATAGCAACTAAGGTTGACCATAATTGGTAGAAGCATACCTTGCCAATACAAAACAAAGAGAGGAAATACATTATAGACCTGAGAAATTAGGCAGTGAGTAAAAAATTCACTTCCTCTAATTCAAACTCAAATGTAGGGGAAACATGGGCTAAAGAAGAGAAAGGTCCCATGGAGCCAAATGATGGAGTACTTGATCTTAACCATTGTTCAGAAGATGAAAATAGCTCCTCAAGTGAGCTCTTTCATTGGTAGTTAGAAGATCACAAAGTGTTCCAACAAGAGTGTAACATGATACAAATTGGAGAGATTGGAAAAGAGGAAGAAAATCCTCAGATGACAAGTAGTTGTATGTTTCCACTAGAGTACAAGGAGTTGCAAAACTGAATGATGCACCGACACATAATTTTGAACGAGACAAAACAATAAAGTACAAGGAACCAACACCAAGAAAACTAAACTTGGGAGAAGAAGGTAGCTCCAAGGTAATTATGGTAGGAGATGATTGGTATCTTGTACTCAAGGTTGTTGCATTTAAATTTTTTCTTTAGTATAAAGATACTTTTGCATGGACATATAAAGATTTGAAAGGAATACTGCTAGACTTGTGTGTGCACAAAATCCCCTTGGTACTAGGAGCACCACCTGTATGGAAAATATCACACAAGATGAACAAGAATTATGTGGCAAAATTCCAGGAAGAAATAAAGAAAATGTTGGAAGCAAGTATAATCTTCAAGGTAGTAACAAGCAACTAGATGTCTCCAATTGTTATATCAGTCAAAAAGGAATTTGTACAAATCCAGATATGTGTGGATTTTATAAGTCTTAATGCAGTTACCATCAAGGATCTGCTTCCGATTCCCTTCAGTGATTCAATTTTCGAGGAAGTCGTAGGCCATGAAATTTACTTCTTTAGGGATAGCTTCTTTGAATACAATCAAATAAGTATAGATGAAGAAGATAAGTTGAAAACCACCTTTGTGGTATAAGATGGAGTTTATGCATACAATAAAATGCCATTCGGATTATGCAATGCTCCAACTACTTTCCAAATAATAATCCTCCACATCTTTGACAAGATGTCGGTAGGAAACTTCAAAGCATTCTTGGATGACTAGTCAATCTATAGTGACCAAGAAACTCAATTGAAGGTTGTTGCCAAGTGCATGGAACGATGCAGATCCACATAGTTAGCCTTAAACCCACAAAAATGCCGGTTCATGGTGCCACAGGGAAACATCATTGGGCACATTGTAAAGTGGGGTTGAAAACTGATATGGATAAAATAAGAGTGATCGCACAAATGAAAGCACCAAAGGATATCACTGGAGTTAAATCATTCCTAGGCCCTGTGGGTAATTACCGACTATTTATAAAGAATTTATCCAAAATATCATATCCACTAGACATGCTCATGAACAAGGGAATAACATTTACATGGACAAAAGAACAAGAGAACACATTCAACAAATTAAAGGTACATCTAGACTAGAACAAAGAGTTTCATGTCCATGTAGATCTAAGTTGCCGAATCAAAATAGGAATCAAAATCGGGTACATGGGTACAATAAGCCAATACGGCAAAAAGTATTAGGGGTCTAGGTACGTTCATACAAAAAACATATAAAAATTATAAATATGCATATCTAAAATTAAATAAATTAATTATATATTAAAAATTAAATATATACATTATAAATTAAAAATAAATATATTTATATTTAATAATACTATATAATTTTTAAATTTAATATTATTCATAATTTATAATTTTATTATATAATTATTAATATATAGTTTAATAAACAATATGCTAATATAGAACGTAATGATTTAAATTTTAAAACTATTTTATAATATTAATTATTAAATTATTTAAAACTATATATTAAATATAAATGAAACTATTACGGGTGGGGGGGAATTATGATTACAAATTAAGTAGGTTAGATGCTTGACTCACTAGCTTTCTCAGACATACTGGACACAAAGGTTTTTTTGGCATTGCTTATTCTTATTCTTGTCATTGGTTTTCAATTCATAGATTTTGGTAAATATAAAATAAATATCAATGAAATGCCAACAACTAAAATATTATTTCTCGATTCATAGATTCGTCTGAAACAAAATGAAGTTTTTATGCATAATGCAGACCAGGGTTATGCTTAGGATTTTTAATTTTTGGGAGTAAAGAATGTTTTTTAAGGTTTTTTAGAGGTGGGGACAAAAATTCTGAACCCTATACAATTCCATGCCGATTCTAGGATGTTTCGTACTTGGAATTGGACTAAATTTCGAGCGATTCAGTAACATAGATGTAGATGCATCAAATTTCACAATCAAGCAACATTGGCGCAAGTTGGGCCTCAAGGACTCAATCATTCCATTTTTTTTGCCATTCGACTACTATCAAATGTCGAGCGTAGCTACATTACTACAAAGAGGGAAGTGTTAGGAATGTTTTGTTTAGTATTAAAAAATCAACACTACCTCCTGGCAACACTCTTTACATTCTACGTGGATCATCAAGCATTAATATACCTAGTAAACAAACCAATTATACAAGGTTGGGTAAGTAGATGGTTGTTATTACTTCAAGATTTCACATTCACTATCACTGTACGACCAAGGAAGAGTCACATAATAGCAAATCAATTATCAAGGATTAAATCAAGAGAACCACCTAAAGGCGTGAATGAAAACTTCCCTGACACCCACTTATTCCAAATGGCTACATTGTCTCCTTGGTACGGGCACATTGGGGAGTAACTCTACGTCAATGTTCCCAAAAGACATGCTAGCAAGGGAAAGGAGGAAGATAGCTTTAGAAAGTAAAACATTCCAACTCCTCAATGGGCTTTTGTACAAAATGAGATCCGATCACATTCTTAGAAAGTGTGTCATGCGCAAAGAAACAAAAGGAGTATTAGAGGAAGTGCATGAGGGGTTTATGGGTAGCTAGGATTGGATGCTACTACCAAAAAAGTCCTCTTGGTTGGCCTATGGTGGCCGAAGCTCTATACAAATGCAAGGGAGTGTGTAGTCAGATGTGACACCTGCTAGAGAGTAGGGAAATTATTGAAGACAAATTATATTCCACTCTCACCATCACAACCACAAGAACTCTTCAAGAGGTGGGGATTGGAATTTATTGGTCCTCTTAAAGTCAACCAACTCCATCGATGTAGATATATTGTTGTATGCTTGTAGCAACAAAGTAAACTAAATGGGAAAAAGCTAGAGCATTGCTAGATAACACAACACTAAGCACTACTAGATTCATTTATGAACACATAGTCACTAGATATGGCATTCCTATACAAATAACTACTAATAAAGGGGGACACTTCGTAAACCATGTGATCCAACTTATGATGAGCGAGTTTCAAATGTTTTGTACCCTCTCGAGCCTATACTACCTAGGAGTGAATGGTTAAGTTGAGTTGATAAATAAATTACTCATTTCCTTCATAAATTGTGCATCATTGAAGGAATCGATTGGGAGAAGTTACCAGCCATAATTTGGGCTTACAAAACAACGTACAAAGTAACCATGTGACACACACCATTTCAACTGATGTATGGCCAAGAATTCGTGATCCCTCCAAAATATATGGTACCAAGCCTAAGAATAGCCATGGAGAATTGGTTGGGTGATATTGAAAGTTTATAGGAAAGGCTTTTCAAATTAAATAAGCTTGATGATTGAAAAGTACTGGCACAATGGGCAACTGAAGTGATGCAAAAATGGTAAATATACTAACATGACAAGCATCTCCAAAGAATGGAATTCTGACTGGGGTTAGTTCTGAAATATAATAGCCATGATGAAATTAAGCTTGGTAAGTTCAAGTTAAGGTGGTTAGGACCTTTTAAAATAAGATAAGTACTAGGGAATGGATCTATAAAGTTAGAAAACTTAAATGACAATTTGATAAATGATGTTTTCAACGAGTCTAAACTGAAGATATGCAAGGATAGACAAGAAGCCACCATCGCTATAAGTATGATAGGTTGGACAACTGAGGCCAAAGAAGTAACCAAGAAGATATTGGAGAAGCTTGTCGTAAGTGCCATAGCCAAACACAACCATACTTGACAAAATGTATGTTTGCTCCACTAGCCAAATGCATAAAGATATATGGCAAATGGAGATTGCACAACCCATACTTTGGAATAAGATCGAGATACATTAGTTATGAATTACATCCAAAAGAAGGATATGATCAACCCGATGATGGGGTAAATGGAGAAGAATGCAATCAACTTGTTGAGGAATACTTAAAATTCTTTGATCAGTATCCATTCCTACTTCCAACTGAAGAACAAGTCTAACATCTTCGTCTAGTAGTGATGGCAAAATGCTACATTGTGGTGGAACGATTAGGGTATGATCAAGCAATACAAGGATACATAGGAACACGCCACTTAATAGAATCTAATGCACCACACCCCCTATATCTCGAACAACTTGGGTTTGGTGAACTATACATAACTCTACAGCTATTCCATCCCTGTGAGTTTAAGAAGTTACGTGGTACCAGCAATGAAGAGGACAATTTATTGATTCTCAGTGGAACAAGACTACTAAAGGTATGAAAAGTTTTCCCATGGTGGAAGAAATTTTTCAATTGGAATATGTTGAAACCTGTTAGCGAACGAGTGTTATACAAGACTGTATGATAGTTGTATAATGAGGCACGAGATGGAGGTAAAGCTACAAAATTTAAATTCAAAGGGTGAAAAAAGAAAAGGAAAATTAGAAAATAAAGAAAAATTGGAAACCAAAAAGAACAAATATTATATTGAAAAATTTAATGAGAGAAAAGGGAATATTGATGAAGAAATTGAAAAACATAATAAAAGAAGAAAAATTCTTATGATTGTACAACCTATAAAAACACATTGTATGGCCTCTTAAATCTATTGTACATCTTGTACCAAGTTTAATTCTTACCACTATATGGTCCACTATATTCTTAGTGGTTTGATTTATTCCTCCACATAGTACAATCTGAGCCAATTCCCACCGTATGACTTGTTGACAATTCCATTGTACAATTTGTTGCTTTTACTCTCACCATATAGTAGTGTCGTAAAATTGCAGCTCGTGGCAATTTCACCTACACTTTTGCATCCACTTTAGTGTCCACTCCCTTAGTATTTGTGTAGGCTCATTTTAGCCCTTACGTCAACCTTTTCCCCTCTTAGGATGCTCAAGACCACTTTTTAGCTACCACCTTCTTATGTCAGCTTTGCGTAAAACCTGGTGTTTTCCTCATTCCCACCGTTTTCGAGCATAATTTGTCAGGACACTAGCGCACCGCGTGGACATATGTGCGCTACGTTAGTGTCCCGCAACATTTCAACATTCAAACGGTTGTTTCTAAGCATGTTGCTGCTTGTCACTTACCTTTGTCGATGGAAACAGCTTGGGATGCCTTGTAATGGCTCAAAAACCTTCTTTTCCCTCCTCTTCTCACTTTTAAATCTATCTCTTTCATTCTCTTACTCTTCTCTTGATCTTTCTCTCTAGATCTCTCTTGGTCTTTTCTTTCTTGCTCTCTCATTCTCTCTTCTCTTTCTCTTGCTCTCTTGCTTGCACAACTCTCTACAGCTTGCTACAATAGTCTCAAGCTCTCACAACGTCCTCTACAACTCTTTTGGCTCTCACAACTATCTCTTTTCTTTTTCAATCTCTTTGGCTTCCTCAAGCCTTGCAAGTGATATCTATCTCTTGTCTTATGTCTTTGAGCATCTTGGGATTTATCACATCCCTTGTCTATGCATTTTACTATCTCATCTATTTATCTTTCTATCTATTTGTTTATTTCGCTGTCCGTGGAGGTGGAAACACCAAAACAGGGGTTTGATTGACGCAAGCCCCTAAACAGCCTCAACAGTTTCTCTCTGTCTTATATGTGCAGGTATTGAATACATTTATTTGTTGGAGGCTACATTGCTTGGTTGGTTGTGAGTGCTTTCTTTCTCTTTCTTCATTTCATCATCTACATTCCATTTAATCTATGTTTTACTTAGTTTACTTTACATTATCTTAGTTTTGTTACTTTCTGTTATTATTGTGTATTCTTAAGAGTTCTTAGCAATCAAAACAGTAGTAGTTGGTTTGTTGTTTTCTATGATAGTCTTGGGTTTAAGTCCGTACGAGATGCTAGTGCTCCATTGAGCCACTAGTGCATTGTGCTATCGTCCTTGGTCCGCATTGTCATCCTTGGACGGGAACTTGTCAGTCTGTCTAGAAAACCTTTGTGATTTACTCTTTCTATTTCTAGAACTCTCATCATTTTACCCCATCACTTGAGCTTTGTTCCTTGAGATAGTTGAGGACCATTTGCTCCTTGTAGACTCTTCTTTGTCCTAGAGACTCGAGAGTAGCAAATCTCCTCTACACATATGACTTGATGTCATTTCCATTGTACAACTAGCAAACTCCCTCGCTATACAACTTGCATACAACTCCTTCGCCAGATGCTTTATTTCAAACTTAACTGTATAGTTAGTAAATAGTTATTTCATTCCACATTGTATAAACACTATTCAGGACTTCTTCAATTGTATGGCCTAAGTGCTCTTTAAATGTACAACTTCTAAGTTTGCTTATTGTACAACCTGCTACTATTCATTATATTGTACGATCTGGTAGTATTCATTGTATTGTATGACCTGCAAGTTTCTCAATTGTAAGACCATTACTTAATAATTTTTTTATTATACAACTTGCAAGTTGCATTGTACGGCCTACAAGCATTGTACGAACTTGCAATTGCATGGCCTTCTAATTGTCATAGCAAATATTCTATGCTAGTCATACACTCTGCCTGGCCTACTAAATGAACTGTTGTTTACATCATGGCATCAGAGGGATTTATTCAAAATTAATTACAACTGCTTTGCCAAACAAGAAATAAATTGGTAGAAGCTAGTCCAATATTTTATTTCAGAATGTACAATCCAACAAGTACATCAAACACTCATAGAAGGGAAAAATGTAATGGAGGAAAGCCTAGAACTCATGGACAGGAAAGCAATAATAGAAGAAAACCCACCTAAATGTGCTACAGCATACAAGCTAAAAAATTTAATAGATAAGAAAAAAGGGAAGAAGCAACTGATAGCGAAAGAGGAAAAGACGGTAGATTCTATCACATGGGAAAGCTTGATAGCAATAGAATGTTAAATGTGGTGGCTCAACAATCCCAAAGACCACCTACTAAAAGAAAGGTGCCCTTAGAAATGCCAAGGTAAATGAAGTTATTCAAATCTCATATTTTAATTTCTGAGAATTTGAATTTTCAACCTTATTTGAGAATTATGGTCGCCCACTATGACAACAAAACAACAAAACAATTATAGAATACACGAATGCACCAATCATCATTACATTCAAGCTTGAAGATTTTCAATGGGTTCTCAACATTCTACACTAGGGAATTACTATGTCCAAGCCTTCCACAAAAATAACACATCGAAAGGAAGAATCTATTCAACACTTGTGTAGAGAAAATCTCACCAAAAAGAGAAGACCAATATATGGGGTGTCAAAAGTAGGGGTCTAAAATGAGATCATTTAGAAAACATTGAATGGCGGTGCATGATGGATTTAATCCAGTGCAGATTGATGGGAGCCACTTGAGCTTTAGACATTTCCATCTGGATGATCGACTACACGATTAGATTGAGAGAGGGTACAATTTATAATTGGGCAACGGTGTTGTCTAACTGCATCCAGGAATTTTTGTTGTTGAAGAATAAATATTTTTATATGAACTAGCATGCCATAGTTCTATTTTTGGATGCCATCTTTATGCAGGCTCCTTCATTTGAAATCAACAAGTTTCAACCCGATCTTGAGTACAGTTCCTCCTGGCCACTATTTTTAGATGGACCAAATTGGGCACATAGATTCAACCAGGAAAAGAAAACATGTGGATGCATCATTTAAAGTGTAATGTCCCCTTCTCAAACCTGATCGTTCATGTGGCCGTTGGCCTTTTTTCTGGAAACCCGAAGGCTAGTCGGAAGGTAAAATTAGGGTTTCCTATTTTTGAGGAGGTCTTGGCTCAGAGATGGTGGATTCAATGGCGGATTCCTTCTGGGTTTTCAGAGGGCTTCGCAGTGGTATGTTCATCTTGGCATTCAGAGCACTTTTTGGAATTTACTATTTTTAGTAAATTCTATTTTTGGCAGCTTTCCAGATGAGTTCAGCTCGGTTGACTTCCTGCTTCAGTTTGGTCAGATGTTTGGCTCAGTATTGGCTTCAGGGCACCTCCGGAGGGATAAGCTAAGTCATTTAATTAAAAAGTCACGTTTAAATATTATATTTTAACGTTGACCATGGGCCTAGATTAATGACTTAAAGATGTTTTAAAAAGGGGGTCTTTGAGGGTGGCGCCCTCATTAAAAGAATATTTTAATTATTGCAAAGTCAAAGCAAGGTTATGAAGGGCGAATTTATCAAGCATGATATTTATTTAAAATATCAAATCTAAGCCATAAAGGAGAAGTACGCCATCTTGAGGAGATGAGAGGTTTTGACCTAAAAGCTGATTTTAGGGTTTCGTGAAGTCAAACGAAACTTATAAAGAGGAGTCTTGTGCATCATTTTGGGGATCTTTTGACGACTATACTGTTATGCTGCCGGATTGGCTCTGGGACTGCTTCGAGGAATGAAGGCCTCCTAGCTTGGGCATCACTTTGTGTTTGCAAGACAACATCTAGTGGTGAATCATTGTACTGTGAGTTGCATTTAGTTTGTGTTTTGTTCTCAGCTCATTGCATAGTTAAATCAGATTGGCATATTAGTGTTTCAGCATTTTGCATTGTTGTAGACAGCAGTTTCATGTTTTTATTCATCTATCAAAAAATACAAAAATAGTAGTTCTGGGTATTGCATTTATAGTTGTGTTTAGGGGAGGCGAATGTTTGTCTCAAATCTCAGATTTTAATGTGTTGTATTTAATTTTTAATGCCAAGTTGAATTCTTCAGCTGGGCCGTACCTTTCAGCCTTCTTGGAATTCGTGCACTAATCATTGGGGATAGTTTGATCTGTTTTTAGAGTCTTTGTTGAGTCGCCATCATTGCTAGGGCATTTTGCATCCTGTTTCGTGTTAATCGGATGATTATTGAGCAAGTTATGAACATTACCTTGAATTTGTAAGTTGCTGGTTACTCTTTTTAAAGTGCAGATCTGTCAAAAAACAGTATACAGAAATCTGCTTTCCTGATTTGTGGTTTGGACACTGTGATCACTTAAGGATTGTAGCTGATTCATTATTGAATGTACTATTTGATAAGTATCTGATATCTTGACATTGCAGGCAATAATAATCTTTGTAAACTGGCAGTAGTACTGACCAGTGTTCTTAAAATTGCTTTGTCTCGATTTGTAATACTCATTCTTATCTTCAGTATTAGTTAAGATAGTTATAACTCCGCCCTATGGTAGCTACTCTCCCATCTTGGGTCAGCAAGCACATTCTGGGTGTTGAGTGTTTTTCAGCTTCAGCATTTCTCTTTCAAAGTTGTGTTATTGAAAACACTCCGTCATATGGTCGCCCCTCACTCCGCATTGGATTGGGTAGCACATACTTGACGTTGAGTTCTTTCTGCATTTAGAATAGAAGACCCTCTGACCAATGCTCGCCATCATCGGCGCCATTCTGGTTAGAGTTACAGCATAAGCAGTTCAATTTAGATCCTCTGACCAATGCTCGCCATCATCGGCGCCATTCTGGTTAGAATTGCTTTCTTGCACGTTTTGGTTTCTCCTCTAACCTTAACAGGTGCACTGCTTTGTAATCTGTTAACTGAAAAACGAAAAAATTTGGCTCGGAATATTTCAGTGGTATCAGAGCCACGCATCCTGCCATCCTGTGAAATCAGCTTTCTATGAGTGACAAAGAACAAAGGTATTTGGTAAGAGTATACAAGAGAGGCACAGTTTAGACACAGTTGCATCAAGCCCCAGAAGGTCAAACAGCTTCTGGGATTTTGAGGGCGAATTGGGAGCCTTCACAAGAAACAGAAATGGGGGATAATGAAAGAAATGAAAGGATTCTTGGTGGCGGTGAAAGAAGTTCTGGCAACAGAGATGACAGTGGAAAAGGAGAGAGATCTACGAGTCCCGGGAAGGATTTTGGAAAAAAGATGGATGCCTTGATGGACATGGTATCTTTCATGATGGGGAGAATGGGACAGAATAATGTTCCACAGAACAACTCAGGCCACAGAGGGGAGCATAGTGCTTCCAACCAGCATGATGAGCATGCAGCCCGGACAGTGTCAAACAACACTTACATCTCTTCCAGACCATTCAAGCCCACTTTTTTAGTTCCTGTAGTCAATCAGCCAGAACCTGAAGAGAATGCTTCATGGGTGGAGCAGTTGAGGGTTGGCCGTACAGAGTATGACTCTCTACCTGTCGACATCAGGATGGACATGTCCTTCAATGATTTCATGGATCATAAGAGGAAGAACAAAGGGCAAGGAAGAAACTTTGATCAAAGAAGGCCATCAAATCAAGGAGACTTGTACCAAGCTGTCAACAAAGTTATACTTCCTCATTTTGATGGGAGTGATACAAGTTCAGCCCGAGCTTGGATTCAAAAGCTGGATAACTATCTAGCTCTCAGACCAATGGCGGAAGAAGAAGCAATCAAGTTCGCTACGCTACACCTTGATGGGGTGGCGCACGAGTGGTGGTACCATGGCCTCGTTACTCTGGGTCATCGGTCTATCACAACTTATGATGAGTTCACCACTAGGCTCATCGAAAGGTTTGAGAAAAAAGATCCTGAGATCCATTTCAGGGAGCTGGCTCAATTGAGACAGTATGGCACAGTTGAAGCCTACATCGCGGAGTTTCAGAGACTCTCAGTCATGGTGACTGGAATCACGGAAAGGAGATTGGTGATTCTTTTTAGTGAAGGGTTGACAGAACCCCTCAAAGGCTGGATTAAAGCCTTTGATCCTCCAACACTGCAAGAGGCCATGAAAAAGGCAAGAAACATGGAGTGGGCTGCTCCTAAGGCGAAATTTCAGTCAAACTCCCCCTTTCAGAAAAGGGATAAAGGAAAAAGGCCTCAGCATAAAAATCATTTGAGACCTCAGAACAAGGAGTTCAAGAATCGCAATCCACATGTCACCAGGTTGGATCAAGAAACCCTGAATGAACTCAGAAGAAAAGGGTTGTGTTTTCGGTGTCAGGAAAAATGGTCTCAAGACCATGTTTGCCCTAAAGGGGTCAAGTTCAATCAGATTGAGTACTATTCTGCTGGGGAAAGTAGTTCTGATTTTTCCGACCAGCAATCTGATTTTGAAGGAAATGAAGAAGATAGAGCTCCAGAAGAGTCCGGAGATGAGAAGGGAAGTGGTGGAGTTTTAGCTCAACTTTCCAGTTTTCAAAGAAACGAATCATTCAAGGTTCGTGGGATGGTCAAAGGGCAGCGAATCGTTGCTTTGATCGATACTGGAGCAACTCATAACTTCATTGATGAAGTTGTGGTAGCCAAGAAGGGGCTGCAAACAGAGGAGTTCGAAGGATTCAAGGTCATGGTTGCCGATGGATTTCATATTACTTGCACCAAGAAAATATCTAACATGACCATGCAGTTGGGCAACTACGAAGTCAAGGATGACTTCTATGTAGTTCACATTGGGGATACTGATGCCGTTCTAGGCATTCAATGGCTGCGATCTCTTGGAGAGATCTCTTTGAATCTGCAGACTATGGAGTTGAAGTTCCAATCAGATGGGAAGAAGATAGTTTTGAGAGGCATGTCCAATGGGGGTCCTCGAGTAGTGTCGTTCAAAAGAATGGCAAAGCTGATCCGTCACGATCAAGCTGAGTGGGTTGCCGAATGCATGATACTTCCTGCTAGTCCTGTTGAGACTAAACGTGACCAACCTCCTGATATCCAGTCACTACTCACGAAGAAGAGCAAAGTCTTTGCAGATTTGCCTCCTGGACCACCACCTGAACGGGGTTCAGAACACATCATAGAGCTCAAAGAAGGAGCCAAACCGGTGATCACAACTCCATATCGGTATCCGAAGAGGCAAAAGGATGAGATCGAGAAGAATATTCGGGAACTTTTGGAGATGGGTTTCATACGCCCAAGCAAGAGCCCTTTTGCATCTGCAGTGGTTCTTGTGAAAAAGAAGGATGGTACCATGCGCATGTGCGTGGACTATCGTGCTTTGAACCAAAGCACCATCAAAAATAGATACCCCATTCCCAGGATAGATGAGCTCATTGATGAGCTACATGGGGCTAAGTTCTTTTCGAAGATTGATCCGAGGTCGGGTTACCATCAGATACGAATGAGGGGATCAGATGTGGAAAAGACAGCTTTCAGATGCCACTATGGCCATTTTGAATTCCAGCCATCATTAATTAAACACTGCTACCTTCGCCTTGCATGAACCGTGTCTTCCGAATCGCCAAGGTTCAGCTGATTTTTTTGATGACATTCTGACCACAGAAGACTTTGAGGATCACCTCAAGCACTTGGAGGAAGTGCTTAGTATCATGGAATTGAGCTTATTTGGTAAAGCTTCCAAATGTGAATTTGGAATGGTGGAGTTAACGTATCTGGGCCAGCTAATCAAGTACGAGGGAGTGAAGGTGGATCCAAAAATCAAAGCAGAGTTGATTGGCCACCCCCGAGAGCTTGACTCGCTTTGAAGGGTTTTGGTCTGGTTTTATCGGAGATTCGTAAAGGGGTATTCACAGAATGCTGCTCCCCTTACTGATCTCACCAAGAAGGGAGCCTTTGCTTGGTCAGAAAAGGCTCAAATTGTTTTTGATAAATTCAAGAAGATCATGAGTTCGTGCCCAGTCTTGGCTATTCCGGATTTCTCCAAGCCATTCGAGCTGCAATGTGATGCATCAGGTGAAGGAGTGGGGGCTGTCCTGATGCAAGACAAACACCCTATCGTGTTTGAAAGCAGAAAGTTACGGGGTGTTGAAAGGACATACTCAATCTATGATAAAGAAATGCTTGCCATTATGCATGCATTAGCCAAGTTCAGGCAGTACTTGGTGGGGAACAAATTCGTGGTTAAGACTGACCACAATAGCCTCAAGCATTTTATGCACCAGAAAGGATCTAAATGAGAGGCAACAGAAATGGGTGAGTAAGCTTCAAGCTTACGACTTTGACATTGAATATGTCAAAGGGAAAAATAATGTCGTGGCCGATGCTCTCTCCAGAAGGCCTCATCTTAGCTCATTGTGTGAGCTTACTGCAGATTGGAGAGACATGTTGCTTGCTGATTATGCCAAAAATCAGTTTGCAACCAGCATTCTGGAAGGTACTTTCCATGATGAAAGGTACCAGGTGGTTGAGGGCTTGATCCGTTATAAGGGAAGAATCTTTCTGGTGGCTGATTCTAAGCTCAAGAAGAAGATTCTTTTGAATTTTCATGACATTCCAGTTGCTGGTCACCAAGGTTTTTTCAAGACCTATAGGCAGATCCGAGAAAGGTTTTCTTGGAAAGGTTTGAAGAGAGAGGTTCAACGCTACATTCAGGAATGTCCTGTTTGTCAAGCGAATAAAAATGAGCATACATTACCAGCCGGTTTGCTGCAACCACTTCCAATTCCCAATCAAAAATGGGAAAGCATTTCAATGGATTTCATCACTGGGTTGCCCAAGGCCCAAGGGAAGGATTGCATTTACGTGGTAGTTGACAGATTAACCAAGTTTGCTCATTTCTTTGCCATTACCAGCACTTTTTCTGCAGCCCAAGTTGCAGATTTGTTTTTTCGAGAAGTGTTTAGGCTGCATGGGTTGCCAAAGAATATTGTAAGTGATAGGGACAGCAAGTTCCTAAGTACCTTTTGGCAGGAAGTTTTCAGAATGAGTGGTACTGCTCACTCCAAGCACAAGTTATCACCCCCAAACTGATGGGCAAACAGAAGTGGTGAACAAGTGGTTGGAAGGCTACTTGAGAAATTATGTGTCAGAACAGCAGAAAGCTTGGGTTAAGTGGCTGCATATAGGCGAGTACTGCTACAACTCCACTTTTCATATGTCAATCAAAATGTCTCCTTTCTTGGCACTTTATGGGTATGAAGCACCCAGTTTTGCAGATTTGGTGTTTGGTGACAGCAAAGCACCATTAGCCAAGGATTTGTTGCAGCATAGTCAAGACATAATGAGATCCTTGAAGGATAATTTGCAGATTGCACAAAATCAGCAGAAGTTGTATGATCAGAGGCGTGTAGAGCGTTCTTTTGAGGTTGGGGATATGGTCTATCTCCGTTTACAACCTTATAGACAGTCTACTCTCAAGAAGAGTGGAGCTGAGAAGCTCAAACCTCGCTTCTATGGACCATTTAGGGTCATCAGAAAGGTTGGGGCAGTAGCTTATGAATTAGAGCTACCTTCAGATAGCAGAGTGCATAACGTCTTCCACGTGTCTCGCCTCAAGAAGGCACTTGGACACAATGTGGTTGCTTCTTCACAGTTGCCACCGTTGGATGAAGAAGGACAGTTGGTTCTAGTTCCTGAGGAGATACTTGATGTCAGAGAACGTTCCTTGAGGAATAGAACTATCAGAGAATGTTTGGTAAAATGGAAGAACCTGCCTATGGAGGATGCCACTTGGGAAAGTGATGAGATATTGCAGCATCCTAGTTTGCGATTGCTTGAGGACAAGCAATCTTGGGGAGGGCGGACTGTAATGTCCCCTTCTCAAACCTGATCGTTCATGTGGCCGTTGGCCTTTTTTCTGGAAACTCGAAGGCTAGTCGGAAGGTAAAATTAGGGTTTCCTATTTTTGAGGAGGTCTTGGCTCAGAGATGGTGGATTCAATGCGGATTCCTTCTGGGTTTTCAGAGGGCTTCGCAGTGGTATGTTCATCTCGGCATTCAGAGCACTTTTTGGAATTTACTATTTTTAGTAAATTCTATTTTTGGCAGCTTTCCAGATGAGTTCAGCTCGGTTGACTTCCTGCTTCAGTTTGGTCAGATGTTTGGCTCAGTATTGGCTTCAGGGCACCTCCGGAGGGATAAGCTAAGTCATTTAATTAAAAAGTCATGTTTAAATATTATATTTTAACGTTGACCATGGGCCTAGATTAATGACTTAAAGATGTTTTAAAAAGGGGGTCTTTGAGGGTGGCGCCCTCATTAAAAGAATATTTTAATTATTGCAAAGTCAAAGCAAGGTTATTGAGGGCGAATTTATCAAGCATGATATTTATTTAAAATATCAAATCTAAGCCATAAAGGAGAAGTACGCCATCTTGAGGAGATGAGAGGTTTTGACCTAAAAGCTGATTTTAGGGTTTCGTGAAGTCAAACGAAACTTATAAAGAGGAGTCTTGTGCATCATTTTGGGGTTTTTTTGACGACTATACTGTTATGCTGCCGGATTGGCTCTGGGACTGCTTCGAGGAATGAAGGCCTCCTAGCTTGGGCATCACTTTGTGTTTGCAAGACAACATCTAGTGGTGAATCATTGTACTGTGAGTTGCATTTAGTTTGTGTTTTGTTCTCAGCTCATTGCATAGTTAAATCAGATTGGCATATTAGTGTTTCAGCATTTTGCATTGTTGTAGACAGCAGTTTCATGTTTTTATTCATCTATCAAAAAATACAAAAATAGTAGTTCTGGGTATTGCATTTATACTTGTGTTTAGGGGAGGTGAATGTTTGTCTCAAATCTCAGATTTTAATGTGTTGTATTTAATTTTTAATGCCAAGTCGAATTCTTCAGCTGGGCCGTACCTTTCAGCCTTCTTGGAATTCGTGCACTAATCATTGGGGATAGTTTGATCTGTTTTTAGAGTCTTTGTTGAGTCGCCATCATTGCTAGGGCATTTTGCATCCTGTTTCGTGTTAATCAGATGATTATTGAGCAAGTTATGAACATTACCTTGAATTTGTAAGTTGCTGGTTACTCTTTTTAAAGTGCAGATCTGTCAAAAAACAGTATACAGAAATCTGCTTTCCTGATTTGTGGTTTGGACACTATGATCACTTAAGGATTGTAGTTGATTCATTATTGAATGTACTATTTGATAAGTATCTGATATCTTGACCTTGCAGGCAATAATAATCTTTGTAAACTGGCAGTAGTACTGACCAGTGTTCTTAAAATTGCTTTGTCTCGATTTGTAATACTCATTCTTATCTTCAGTATTAGTTAAGATAGTTATAACTCCGCCCTATGGTAGCTACTCTCCCATCTTGGGTCAGCAAGCACATTCTGGGTGTTGAGTGTTTTTCACCTTCAGCATTTCTCTTTCAAAGTTGTGTTATTGAAAACACTCCGTCATATGGTCGCCCCTCACTCCGCATAGGATTGGGTAGCACATACTTGACGTTGAGTTCTTTCTGCATTTAGAATAGAAGACCCTCTGACCAATGCTCGCCATCATCGGCGCCATTCTGGTTAGAGTTACAGCATAAGCAGTTCAATTTAGATCCTCTGACCAATGCTCGCCATCATCGGCGCCATTCTGGTTAGAGTTGCTTTCTTGCACGTTTTGGGTTTCTCCTCTAACCTTAACGGGTGCACTGCTTTGTAATCCGTTAACTGAAAAACGAAAAAATTTGGCTCGGAATATTTCATAAAGAGGGAGATGGCAATGAGGAAGATGAGCTAATTGACTTAACTACATCTACTTTGAGTACTAAACTAGGGGACATTCCCATGGCATATATCATTTCTCCAGCCGATGACATTAATCCAGCCACCAACTCCCATGAACTATCGGTAGAAGCTTCAAATCGAATTGATGGATGATTAAGCTTACTTGGGGATCCTATTGAAATAAAATATTATCCTCCCTTACCAAAGGACTCACCACCCCAAGAGAAATCCAGAAGTGAGGAGGATATCACTATACAAATCGCCAAACCAAACCCTCAAGATCCTTTGGGCACTATTCAACAATACATTTAGGACCTAGAACCCACAACTGCCATTATGAGTGAAGTCACTGACATAGCCAAACACCTGGATAGCACTCATTCCTCTCTTGTCCTACAAGAGGCTCGATGCATACAAAAGTTTGTTGAAGAAGGATGTCATGAGGAATTTACAAGAATTTTCCTCTCAAAGGGTTGACCCACTACTCAAAACCCATAAATAAAGAAGACATGGCAATCCGATTGAATTGTGTCTTTAGTGGATTGGATGGTCATGTCTTCACAACCATCTATTCCAGCGAGTCTGTTTTTAGGGAGGTATTCTATTTGCTTCAACACCATTTGGTTTCCCATTGCCAACTCATGGATCGTGTGGACGAGTCAACACATGTTTCTCAAAAGCTACGAGAGGTAGTGGATGAGCAAAATCAAAGGTTTCAAACTTGGTTGGCTCATCAATCCCACCTCATGGAACTTGAAAAAGCCAAAGTTACTAAGAAAGAGAAAGAACTGGCTAAGAAAGATCAACAACTAATGGAGGACAGCCAATTGTTTGAGAAAGATAGGCAGATTGTTGAGTTGCATCTTTCCCATGAGAAGATCAAGCATCAATTAATAGAGGTCCATCTAATAAAAACTACAAGAGAATGTGAACTTTTGGTAGCCTGTCACCTGCAACTCAAGACAAAATAAGTCTTATCACTTGCGGAAGACCATTTCCCCGAAGTCCACTCCATCCTCATCAATCTAGACACCTCCAAGGATGTCTTCTCCACCAACCCCTCAATGATGTTTAGTTTGTTCCTTTCAATCTTCTAGTTTTGTTTTCTCTACTCATTTGGAAGACCACTCTTTTTTTTTGGGGGGGTGTGGGGGAATTGATGCAGTTAGATAAATCTACATATTAGTTATATTTTAATCATATTGTAGTTGACAAGATTAGTTTCTCTTTGTTGGTTGTATGCAGTTACTCTTGGTAGTTGCTGACAGTTGGAAGTTCTTAGCAATCATCAGCTAGTTTATATACTCTTATTGTACTTGTGAAAGGGACCACATATTATGAGAATTCCCTAAACTACAATTGTATAAGTAATTGAAAAGTGTAATTGAGAAAGGATCGCATATTAGATGGGTAATTGAAAAGAGTGTTCATTTTGAGAAAGGATCTTCAAGTTCCACTCTTGCACCAGAATCAAGAACCCAAGTGTATGGTGGAAAAGCAACTAGTATGAGGGTCTTGCCCTTTCCTTTTCCCTTGCTATTATCTTTGACCTTTGTTGATCCCTCATGTGAATTTTGTTTTACAAACTGAAGAACTAATATTATTGTTTTGTAGAATATATTTCAAGTGATCTATTTGTTTCTTCAAACACTTGTGTTCATCATGACCAAGCCTTTTGCAACAGGCACACTTGACCTTCTTCTTAGGCTTTTTGCCTTTTCATGAAGAGATCTTTGGAGCTACTTTTGAAGCAGCAGATTTCTAATCCATTTTCTCCTTGTTATGGTTGTTTATTTCTTCTTGGTTGGCAACCAAGGCATGTTACTTAGAAGACTTGAGAGTGCCCATCTGGATAAACTTATCTTGGTCCTTGGTGAGAGAGATGGCAAAGTCATCAAGAGATGACATAGTGAACTAAGTTTCTAGAGCATTCTTGGTGGTATGGAATGTAGACACAAAGATTTTATCGTCAAAACTAAGCTTAGAGAGAATATTGATGATCAATTGTTCATCTTTCTTTCAATTCTACATTGTTTTAGTTGCAATCTTAGTGATTTCAATTTGGTGAAGAAGTCAATGTCAAAAACTGTTTGGGCTCAAACTAATGGAATCTTAAGCCCTAAACAAAGAGTCCAATTTGGACAAAATCCCATTGGGAGTATTAAAGGATTCAATATGAAAGAGAAGATCAAGAGATACAAACAAACACAACGTACCATAAGCTTAATCACAATCATTAAACCACTTGGTCTTTTCTACAAGTAGAGTAGGTTCTACCTCTATTCTCAAGAAGATAAGCATTTTAGATTTCCAATCAAAATAATTGTAGAGTAAGAAAAGAAACTAAACTTTGGTTCATGATATAGAAAACTTAGAATGCAAAAAAGAAAGTGACAAGACAAGAAGCAAAAATAAATACAACCGCTCATTACTATATTGTTGAAATGATTCCCTCAAGCAAAAATAATTTAGCACTTTATAATTTGTGCAAGTACAAATGCCACTAGCAAAAAATGCAAAGTGGTCTTGATTCTAGTGCTTGTATAAATGCTCAAAATAGGCTCAAATGCTGAATGTACAACTTCAAAATAGAGTAAAGAAAAAATAAGAGCATCACTATGAAGGAATCAAAATATCATGCACTTTTTAAAAAAATTCACTTGAAAAGTTGTCCATATGTGCCCAAAGGGATCCTCAAAAGTTCCCAAAACAAGAATTGAGGAATATCACTTGTGAGAATCTAGATATTTTGGAAAATTTGTACATGAAATTTTTTTAAAAATATTGCACCACCACTAAGAGCATGGAAAAATAGCCAAACTAAAAACAAGTGCTCTAAGAAAGTAGATTGAATGGTAAA
The DNA here is from genome assembly GCA_007258455.2 of Sequoia sempervirens. Lineage (NCBI taxonomy): Eukaryota > Viridiplantae > Streptophyta > Pinopsida > Cupressales > Cupressaceae > Sequoia > Sequoia sempervirens. The sequence goes on along the minus strand of VDFB02020017.1, from coordinate 112,282 downwards.
GTTATGGCCTTCTAAAACTCAGATTCAAATTCCAAACTACCAATAGAGAGGGGTTAGGAGGCAAGAAAAGAGTTAACATTAACAATGGAATATTCTCTATCGCCAAAATATTCCCAAACCACCTTCCAAATTGCCAAAAACCACTTTTTAGGGCTGAAATTGCCTGATTTAAATGCAAACTGCTCTTTCTTGGTAGGAAACCACCATTGTTCGCCTACGTGGTATTGTGCCTACAAAAGTGGAGCACAAGGGTGGCATCACCTGCACAGATGGTGGGGTTAGGGGCTGCCACCTTGGTGGCATGGGTCACCTATGAAGGCGATGGAAAGTGTTGCGGAAGTGATGCTAGTGGTGTTGGCTATTGTACCACTACTACATTGCTGTGCACTGACTCTTTTGTTTATTAAATACTATCATACGACTATGATGGGTAGGCCATATGGCCTCTTGTCAAAAAAAAATTGCCTCGATTGTTGTTGGCATCATAAGTAGGAAAATTCAATATGGAAATAGGTCAAATGCAATGGTAGGGTTCATTTGGCATAAAAAATGCCCAAAAAAAAGTTGTATGCCAAATCTACATTTAAAAATCTTGTTTGCAAATTGGCTTCCCAAACTCTGGTTTTGATGAAACAAAAACCAATCTTGACTTTCTCAAACCTTCTAGACACTAACAAATACAAATCCCAAAGATTAAAAATTTTCCATCAATTTTCTTTTTGATTCTCCAAATCATCTAAAGATGCAAAAGAATATACTAGGTTTTCAAGAAACTTGCATGCAAAGTGATTAACCTGCTCAAATCTCTCATAGATGGAAATTTGGAAGATCTAACCCTACACCAAATGCTTTAATACCATCTTAGAATTTGTAAAACAGATGAAAACCCAAGATCTAATGTAGGAAATAGAAAATATTAAACTACAAATACAAATGATCAAATTTCAAAATCACATTATAAAGAGTCCAAAGAGAGATGCAAATGCTCCGAAAGACAAATTGGTATTAAGAGAGCCCAAAAGCATGAAGCTGCATGAATATATGAAAGAAAATATAGACTAGGAGAGTGTGTATATATAGACTAAGTGAGAGGGAGGAGTTGGCAAAACAATCAATAGAGAGAGTACACCAAAAGTATCAAAAAATAGGAAAGTGTAACTCCTATGGATGATGTTAGGAGCTTAATCCACTACACTAACACCCACTTTATTAACCTAAGCAAACTTAAATCAAAGTGTAAGAAAAACCTACATTGGGAAAATAAAAGCCTACATTAACAATATGCCCCTTTCCACTATCCGTTCCTCCTATGAACTCTAGACTAAAAATTAGGGACCATTTTTCCATATTTCTGCACATGAAACAACAATGTAAGCAAACAATTTACATAAGGATGAACAGGATTCGTTTGGTGAATTATATAGTGCAATATCCACACCACTTATAGATCAATTCAAGAAGAGATTAATGAGAGGTTCAAACCAACCCTCAAAAAGAACATTGAAAATCTAATCTACATTTATTACCTTAGGAATCATATGCACAGGTACATAAATTTTCCATAGAGTGATACTTTAGTGAGAAAAAAAAGTTAAAAGGAAAAATCATCTACTAACATGTAATATACAAAAGACTCCATTGCAACACCATGTTAAAAAAGGATACTCTTGTGGCACCTAAACAATATTGAAATATTTGTAGTATGTATTTGAAGCCTATGGTAAAAGGTAAATTTGAGAGTGCAAGGATTCCTGTTAGTGTTTACCATGTCCTTCACTATGGCACAATTGTACAATTTCCCAACCTTCTCCAAGGCTGGCCAACCTCCTGCAACCCATCTAGCCACACTAAAATCAAGTGGTTCAAGGCGTACTTCAACTCCATATTCATGGGTCATCCGATATTCAAGGACCTAAATAATAAATTCCAACAAATATTACATTAGAAGAGGCAATACATAAGAGAAATAAGACAGTAGTAAATTGCCTAAAAGCACAATACCTCAAATTGAAGTTGGCCAATTGCTGCCAAAATAGGATCAATTTTGTTTGAATCCACTGAATACAACACCTGAGTAAATATAAGCCAAATCTTTAACAAATGCAAGATTTTCTACCAATTATAATAGAGGGCAACACTATGTATTGTAGATAATTATAAGAGATTATGCCAACAAATACACAATAATGTCAATAACAGGGAAAAACACAAAGGATTATCAATTTTTTATTTTTTTGTTATGGTAGAATACAGTACAGATTTAACAAATAAATGTTCGAGAAATAATACAAACAAATATAAATTAAATCTGTTACAAGACAAGGGAGTCTAATAAACAAATATAAATTGAACTTTTGTTAGAAGACAAGAAAGGGGTCCAACAAACAAATATGAGTTGCACTTTTGTTAAAATACAAAGGAATGCCTTGGATTCCTTATACCATGGAAAGAAACCAATTTTTCGATTTAAGGGGAAAAAATCTCCATGAATTGCACCACAAACTACATTCCAAACATGAAGAGGATTAAGTGCTGAAATTATTGAAAAAAATTTAGTATTAGTCTTATTCTAATATTATAAAGAATAACATCCTATATTAAATTTTTAGTTGGTCAAAATAACAAATTCCAAACAGTATATTGCGACAATTCATTCTCTATCATATTGATTTGTGCAACTAATTGGAAATTTATCGATGGTAACTACACAACCAAAGCATGCGAAGCAATTCCAGATATTGAACCCCACTATAGGTTGATGGTATGAAATATACCGAGCCAATTTTTTTTTGTTTTTCAATTAACAATTTACAAAGCAGTGCACCCGTTAAGGTTAGATGAGAAAACCAAAACGTGCAAGAAAGCAACTCTAACCAGAATGGCGCCGATGATGGCGAGCATTGGTCAGAGGATCTGAAAGAGACTGCTTCAGCTGTAACTCTAACCAGAATGGCACCGCTGAGGGTGAGCATTGGTCAGAGGGTCTTCTACTCTAATTGCAGAAAGAACTCAACGTCAAGTATGTGCTACCCAATCCAATGCGGAGTGAGGGGCGACCATATGACGGAGTGAATACAAGTAATTGCTGAAAGAATAAATGCCGAGAAAAGAAACTACTCAACACCCAGAATGTGCTTGCTACCCAGAGTAGGCAGTAGCTACCATAGGGCGGAGTTCTAGCTATTACAATAATTAATTGAGATCGAGAATTACAACCAGATTTAAACAAGCAAGAATAACTGCCAGTACTACTGTCAGTCTTACAATTCAGAGCCTTTTGCCTGCCAATATCTTATGAAATTAGAAGCTCATCAGTACATCATATGAAACCACCTTTACTGTGCATAGTAATACCAACCAATAGCCTTCAAATATTACAATCCAGAAATACTGATTTCTGTCACAAATCTGCTCGTTAAGTGCATAAATCAGCAACCCTAAGATTTACTAAAATGCTCATATCTTCCCAGAATGACCTTCTATTGACTTGAGATCAAATGCAATCAACTTCAATGACCTAGGCGACCAGCTTAAGACTCTATAACTGTTCAAAATGCTTCCATTTTATTTTTTACGAATCCCAATGCATCACAAGAGGTACGGCCCAGCTGAAAGGTACGGCCTCCTTTTAAAAATTCATTTCTTAACAATAAAATCTGAAAACTTAGGAATTGAGACGCCTACCCTAAACAATGAGATATATGTTATACCCAGAACTCTTTTTTTTATATTTTTCAAGATATGAATTAAACATGCAATCTGCTGTATTAAAATGCAACTTAGAAAAACCTCTAACATGCAGAAAATCAGAAACTAAGGATTACAATGATGCTTATAATGCACGAACTCAAATGCAACTCACAGTACAATAAATCACCACTAGATGTTGTCTTGCAAACATGAAGCGATGCCCAAACTAGGAGGTCTTCATCCCTCGAAGCAATCCAGAATCAATCCGGCAGCATAACGGTGTATTTTCCAAGATGATGAAATGATGCACTACGACTCCTCTTTATAATTCTTCCGTTGACTTCGCAAAACCCTAAAATCTGATTTTAGGTCAAAATCCCCTCTCCTCAATGATGGGCGTACTTTTGCCTTCAAGCTCTTGATTTGATATTTTAATTAAATATTAAACTTTGAAATATGCGCCCATCATAATCTTGCTTTGGACTTAGGAAATAATTAAAATCATCTCTTAATGAGGGCGCCACCCTCAAGACCCACTTTTTTAAAACAACATTAAGTCATTAAGTCTAAGCCAAGGGGTCAACATTAAAATATATCATTTTAACGTGACTTTTAATTTAAATGACTTAACTCATTTCTCTGAAAATGCCCTGAAGCCAATACTGATGAAGTCAACTGATCAAATTGAAGCCGGGAGTCAACCAACCTGAGCTCATCTGGAAGGCTGCCAAAAATAGAATTTACTAAAAATAGTAAATTCCAAAAAGTGCTCTGAATGCCGGGATGATCATACCACTGCGAAGCCCTCTGAAAACCCAGAAGGAATCCGCCATTAAAACTATCCTCTTCGAGCAATAACCTCCTCAAAATTAGGAAACCCTAATTTTAACTTCCGACTAGCCTCCGGGTTCCCAAGGAAAGGCTAACGGTCACTGAAAATGTCAGGCTTGAAAAGGGGACATTACATGGTAAGGTTATCGACAAATCAAAATGTTATTTAAATATATATGCACCAACAAGAATGGGAAGACATATAAAATTTAGTTGAATATTCACTACTACTATTGTGAGCTTTTTTATTACCTCCCACACTCTTAGAAGGCCTACATTGAAGTCCATGCTAATAGTTTCTATTTTTTATTGGGAATAGACAACAATAGACCTAGACTTCTAACATCTGTGGTCAGCAAGATAGAAATAAATAAATGTGTTAATGGGTAATTAGTCCTCGATTGTTGATTGGTTGTACTTGGTAGTTGCCGATGGTTGGTGTCCTCAACCAATATCGGCTGGCTATATATTGTATGTTTGCACTTGTAATCGGGGACCGCATACATTTTGGTATTTTGTAATTATTGTCAATTCGATGAATGAAGAATATAAGACATATATTACATGCATTGTCTGAGTAATTGATGTCTTTTATTATTTGTTGTTATATATTTTCGTTTACTCTCAGTTAATCAGTCAAGTAGCCTTAAGTAGTAAACATTTGGCACCGTTGTTGATATGAACCCTAGCGATACACAACTCATAGACGGGAATCATGGTGATGTAATGGGACAGCCAATCGAAGAATGTAATGTCCCCATTTTGGCCATACACTCTTCATTTGGATTTAGCCTATTTCCGAGAATCCGTAGGCTACTCAGTTGTGCAAAATTAGGGTTTCCTCTTTCAGATCCTGCTCAGCTGGCGTTCAAAGGATGTTGTGCAGACTTACTATTTATAGCAGTTTGCTATTTCTAGCAAGTCTATCTTTTGGCACTATCTGTCTAGCAGCAGTTCAATTCTTTGCAGTTCAATGTTCAGTTTGGCTTTCTGTGTTTTGATGTGAACTTACTATTTATAGTAGTTGGCTATTTTTAGTAAGTCTAATTTTGGCAGTGGCATCATTAGTAGTTCAACTCAAGTCATCTTGCTATCCATCAGTTTCACTATTGGCATTGGTTTTGGTTATCTCCATGGACTGAGTTTTTATACTTAGTCAATTTCATGTTTTTCAGTTGTACCCCACGCCTAGGCTTAATAACTTCATGTTGTTTTAAAGAGGGGTCATTAAGGGGTCATGCTGAGCATTTAATGATTTAAATAAATGCTTTATTGTTGCAATTTGGAAATGGACGCCTAAAAGAAAAGTTGAATAATGTTTTATTATTTCAAAAAGTAAATGTTTAAAGGTGGCGTCCCTCTTGGAAGTTGAAGTGATTCGACTTCTTGGAATTTGAAGTGTTTCATTTGCCAATTGAAACTTATAAATTGCTGCTGTTTGAAGAGCTGATTATCTTTGGAAATATTGTAAAGTTATGCTGCTGGTTTGAAATCCAGAATCCGGCTAAGGGAAAGCTTAGCAATTTGTCTCCATTCTTTGGGCCTGAAACTATGGTTCCCTAGATGGTGGATTGAGAGTGTGCTTCATTCAGAAGTGCACATTTAGCTTCATTGTTGGAGAATTTGAAGTATTTTTCAGTTTTTGAGCTTGCTGGTTCATTCATGGCTGAAGGTTGCTGGTTTACAGTTTCAGTTTGCTGGTTTTTTATATCAGACTTCAAAAGAATCAGATTTATGCTTCATTTTCAGTGTTTTGAGAGCTTTGTAATTTGAGAGAATCATTTTTCACATATTGGCATTGTTCTATCATTGTAATATTAGTAAATTGCAGAGTATCTTGATTGTAAGGTTGTGCATTAGTAGTACTAATCCAACCAATTTGTTATTGCTGCATTTACTTGTAATTTCTAGCAAACATTAATTACCCTTGGATGGTTTACCGCCAGTGTGGAGAATAAACTTGTAACTCTCATTGTACCCACTAAAAAGTGGAGAATCCCCACTCTTAAGTGGATGCCCGCCGCAACGGATGAATTAGTTGAATTGTTTGTAGTATTCCCCCCATTGTTTAAGTGGTTGAGAGGAAATCTTTATGGCTGGTTCACCGCCTAAGTTCTTTCAGTTTTGTAATACTTACTCCGCTATATGTTAGCACCTCGCCTTCAAAGGGATCTTGTGTGCACATTCTTGGCGTTGAGTTTATTTTGTACTTCCAATTGTAATCATCCTACAGTTGTTGAGTTATTAGATTCTAGGGATCCTCTGACCATATGCCTGCCCCTCTTCCTTAAGTGGTTTTAGGGCGCATTCTTGGTTAGAGTTCTTTTCCGCATCGTTTTGGTTTGGAGCTAACCTTAACGGGTGCATGTGCATTGTAATTGATATTGAAAATCAAGAGAAAATATTAAGGGGCATATTTCAAAGAACCTATGCAAGAAAACGAAGAAAGGGAAGACGTGTTGACAAAAGACTTGATAATCCTGTAGGGCATTTCGCTAAAGGAACACGTACAAAGGGAAGCTCTCAAGAGAGAGGTTCCTCAAGCTGCCATATGGGACAATCTAATTGTTAACCCAAAGGTCGATCATCTTCTCGACAAACTGCCAAGACTAATTGCATGTCACTACATCATCCTGCAAGATCTTCAAGCTAAGAAAGATAGGGAGCAACAAAGGCAACAAATACTGCAATGGTACGAAGAATGGGACAAAAGAGAAGAAGACGAAGAATGTGACACTGACCGATGACATATTTCAAAGAATTAATGCCCTTAACCTTAAATAAAATCGGGAAGTTAATACAAATTGGTCACGAATCACTTGAACAAAAAATAAGATCAATGAGAATAAAAGAACAAAGAGAACCACAATGACGACTGAGGGGTGAAGTTGAAGAAGGCGAAGGGTTTATGAGGGAAAGCTCGAGCACACCTAGGAGCAAAAGCCAAAGTGTGAGCAGAAGTCATAGTCAGAAGAGAAAGAGAACCGTCAAGACAAGAGAATGTATGAAGGGAGAGTGGGCAGAGATAGCCCAACATTTACCACTTCCCAACGAAACATATACCAACCTTGTGACCAAACCAAAGAACCATCCTTACCATTAGCGTTGGACAAAACAGAAGGTGAAGAAGAGAACACAGCCAGAGAATATAATATCCCTTGTAGAGTAACTCAATCTTTCCTTTAATCTTAAGATGCCAAAATATGCTAATGAACCAATGCATTTAAGAGGGGGTAAAAACTAGTTATATATCTCTGCTATGCACTTCGATTTACTTAAAGAACAATACTAACTCAGTGGATTAATATTAGTCTTGATTATTGGATGCTTAAATATTAAAAGAAAAAGGTATTATGATGTTACTTTTCTGATATAGACTCTGAATAGTGAAGTTGATTCAACTATTAGTTTAATAATGGAAATCTGACAGGGAAATAATATTGCCTTTTTTGATTTATGAATTTAAAATTATGCATTTGGAGTACGCTCGAGGCTAAGACCTCTTATTGTTGTTCCTGAATATCTCTTTATATTCCTGCAATCTCCCTGGGCGCTATGTCTAAGTAGTAATTGATAGATTGTGTGTCCCTTAGCCTTGTGTTAGGTGATCGTTATGACGCTCCCCTCTCCCCAACACTTGGCTGGTCGTGGCTTTGAAGAGCACTCGATCTAAGTCTAAGAATATATAAATCTGCAATAATTGATGATCCTTCCTTCACATACCATACTCTTTTTTATATCCTCCTGCCTCTACATGAAGGGTGGTATCCCATAATCGCATCCTTTTCCTTTGAAGAAATCGATGCCTTTTCATGCATCGCTTTGTTTAATATTAATGCAACTATATTATCACTTCCCTTGCTTATTATCTTATTACTGTATTTGGTATGAATATTGTCTTCTATATTTACTCCAATATATTAATGAAGTCGTTAACTAATTAATCAATGCCTGATCGAAATGATTTGTATCTCTCGCGATAGTTTATTAATGTCTTTACGTTAAGGAATGTCTTGGGCTGTTGTGTGCGCTGGATGCGATTTCTTTGGCACTTGAACGGGGTTCATTATAAAGAACCGTACAGATTGTCACCAATAGACGAAGAAGCATCACCAAGTGATAAGGAAGGTTCACCGTTGGGTGCAAGGGAAGGCAAAGAGGGAACCACCAACCCGATCATTTGAGAAAATCTATACTAAGAAAATCAGTCAAAGGGGAAGGCCAGAGAAAACCTATTGGCGGTTTCACAGAGACCATATGCTAGATTGAAGACTTGACATTGACAAGAGAAGTGAACATTGAAAGATTGGGGCCAAAAACACCAGGGCAAAGGAGCATAAAGGGACCTTGAGGGTAGCCTGTGTAATGTCCTCGTCTCAGCAGTGATCAGTGCAGTTGGCCGTTAGCCTATCTCGGAGGCCCGTAGGCTAGTCGGAAGCAGAAATTAGGGTTTCCTATTTTCTAGGAGGACACTTTGGGAGTTTTGGAGGCTTGCATGTTGGAGTTTTGCAGTTTGGATTTTGGATTCCTTCTGGGTTTTCAAAGAGCTTCGCGGTGGTATGACATGCAACTGAAACAAGTAACTTTTCCGAACTTACTATTTTTAGTAAGTTGCAGCGACTACTCAGAATGTGTTTAAAATGCATTTGGACATACTTACTATTTTTAGCAGTATGCTATTTATAGTAAGTGCTATTTTTATCAGTGCTTTTTTTAGTAGGGTTTCAACACTTCAATTCAAAGGCTATTTCAAGCAAGTCAGTTTGAGCAACTTGGTCTCCCTCACTCTTGGAGCTCATATTGGTAAATTCAGTACTTTGGTTGAATTTATATTTGAAGTGACATATTTGGCTAAGGCATGGTGGATGCCTAGCTTGGAGAGATAAGTTGATTTTATTAAAAGCAATTTTTATAAGGTTTTTCACTTAATCAATTTGGACGCCTATCTCATGTTATATTTTCTTTTGATAGAGTATCATTTTCTCTAATGCCTTGAATGACCTTGTAAAGGAGGCTAATGAAACTCAAATGAAAATTAAGGGTGAATTTGGATTTCAGTTTGGGCACCCTAATTGCAGGGAAAGGCATTTTGAATTTGTGAAGTTATAAATAAGAGTGTTGGGCTTCATTGTTGGTATCTGTTACAAATTATAACGAAGTGCTGCCAAAATTGCTAAAGACTCTCTTCGAGGAAAGCATACCTCCTAGCAAACTTAGTGTCGTCCTTGCAAGATAGCACCTAGCTAAGCATTGGACTGTTCTTTACACTAAAGAACAAATTGAACATAATGGAAATGATTACCTTTGATGTTTTCTGAAGTTTTTGGTGTGTTTTCTCAGTTTTCTGTGTGTTGGTTTGACGCTTGTAGAAGCACGTTTTTGCTTGTTACTCGATGATTTTTTTATGATTCTAGGTAGTGGACCAATGGATGAGTTTCCTTTGGGTGCCTCACTATGTTAAGTTTCAAATTTTTTAATGATGGTGATTTTTAATGCTAGTCGCTCTTCTCCTTGAGGGTCGTACTTCCTCCTTGGCTGCAATGGGAAATGTGTCAGAGGTTTCAGAACTGTTTATTGGCTTGATCATAGTCGCCCCTCTCTTAGGCATCTGTTGCACTTGGTTCCACATCATTTGGAGGTGTCTAGAAGAAGATATGAGCATTTTGGTGTGATTCTGGCTTGCTGGTTTGAGTTTTTTGTATGCTGCTTTTTCATATCAGATTGTTTTAAGTTTAGATTTTGGCTTGTTTTCCATAGTAGATTAGCTTGTGAAGATTTGGAGATCATCTAATATCATTTGGAGTGGATTGGACAGCTAATACTCTTTGTAGCTTGCAGATTGCTTCTCATTGTAAGACTGAAATTAGTAAGTACTGATTCAGTCACTTGTATTTCTGCACTTTACTTTTGTATTCCCACTTTAGTGGAAGGGACAAGCCTCGCTGTCCATTACTTTCAGCAATTTTACTTTCCTGTACTACCCGTTGAACAAGCAAAAGGGGTCGGAAAGCCACCCATACTTTACTTTCAATACTTTGTAATTCATCATCATGCTCATTGGGTGAGCCGTCAATATACTCCCGCTGAATAAGTGGTCGAGTTGCATTTGCATTACTTTTGATTGGTTGAGCCGTCTCTCTTTGTACTTTCCAGTATATTCAATTTTACAAGCTAACGATCCCCTTTCTACCGTATACTTTCACCTTGTCCACACCGAGATCTGGTCAAAAAGTGAAAGGGTTCCTTTCAGCTGGCTTATTTGGTTTACTAATGCTAACGGGTGAAGTGTTTGTGGAAAAATTGAAAAAAATTGTAAGGGGAATTTTACAGTGGTATCAGAGCTGGTTTTCTTGCTAGCCTGTGAAAAAATCAAAGATTCAGTGACAGATAAGTGACAGAGATATCAGTTACTACAATAGAGAGCAGAAGAGATAGTGTTATCACGGAATCTAGCAGCGCTCGTTCCACGGATAACCCCACTACGAAACTTGTCCGTTAACTAGGATTCGTGAAGTTCAAGCACGCATAACGAAGTGATTTTCAAGCCACCTCGAAATGCGTTCCTAAGCCTCGAATAATCAATTCGAGCATTCCCCTATGTTCGCCTCGCGAAGATCTTCGAAACGAGATCTTTCGCGAAGTTTCACTATTCATACTTAGTGAATTACGGAAAATGCAGTGGCACTGAAAAAGTGCGCTCCTGCCCTGAAGCCAAAATTGGCTAAGTCTGGAAAATGCAAGGGCGCTAAAATTTAGCGCCCCTGCATGCAGTGAAATTTCCAAAAAGTGCAATAGTGCTAAATTTTAGCGCCATTACACTTTTCTTCGCCACTTAACTCTTTTTCATGTTTTTGACACGTTTCTTCATGATTTCGCGTTTTTCGTCAATCGTGCCACTTTCGTGCCTAGATTTATTGCTCGACTTGAGTTAGGCTTTTAATTTTCATTTTCACTTAAATGAATGAATTCACCTTTTTCATTGTTTTCATTTCATATTCTTTTCTCTCCTCTTGCTGTGCGAGTATTCTTCAAACTGCAAAATCACATTTTTGGAGATTTCGCCTTCTCCTTCAGCAAGCTTCGCGTTTCACATGGGTAAGTCTTTTTGCATTGTCTTCTTCTTTCTTTTGTTATATATGATCAAATGTTCTTTATTCGCGTTTTTGAACCCTACGCATTCTTTTATGTTCTCCCTACGCGTTGTGTTCTTCTTTCGCGTTTTTCATTCTTACGATTTTTGTTCTTCCCATTCGCGTTTTCTCTTCATTCGTTTTTCTTAATTCTCCCTATAAGCGTTCTTCTTCATTCGCGCGTTTCTTCTTGTTCTTTCACAACGCAAGTTCTTTCATTTCATTTCAATATCATTCTCCTCACAGATTTGTATCTTTCCAACGTTTTGTGCTTGTTAAGCACGCTATTCATGTCGCTCTCATCATACGTTGTGGAGCGAACTTTGAAACCTCACAAAGAAAAAGAGAGAAAGATTTCTTGATGAAACCCTTGGATGAGTATGCATTGACTTTGAGACAAGTCTTCAAAAGCTTTCATGATTCAAACAATTTACATTACCAAGCATAGGCGCTATTTTTATCCATCCTTACATCTGTCTTTCACTAAAAATATGCTCAAATGCTGAAGTGCTAAAATTTAGCGCCATGACATGTTGCAATACATGTTATTTTTCCTAACACTGAAAGATGTAAGGGCGCTAAAATTTAGCGCCCTTGCATCAAAAGCAATTTTCCACAGATGTAAGGGCGCTGAATTTTGGCGTCCTTACACTTTTTCCAAGTTTTCTCTAAACCTTCCCAAATGAACTTCATTTTCGACTAGTGCACTTCTGAACCTCGTCTTTCCGAACCTCGTATTTCCGCCTTTGTGCATCGTTTTGCGTGCCTCGTCATCCGCTCCATGCTTTCCCATCCTCGTGCTCATTTCGCGCTTTCCCATGTTTCCTAACAATTGATGTTTGTTCTGGCTAAACGGATTGCAGTCTATTTTCAAAGATCGTCAAGTCAAGATTGATCAGGGTTCCAGTTCTTTTTTATGACTGCTACTAAGCCTCCTTCTTCTTCGAAAGCAAAAGGCAAGATGAAATACAAATATCAAGGCGTCTATCCGCCAACTATGGTGCTTTCCAAAGTCGAAGAGATAAAAGATACAGAAGTTGGTCATCAAGACTTGGTTGACTTCGCAAAGCTAACTGAGACGAAGCCTCTTCCTGATTCAATGAGAGCGATCGTACACAGCAACCTCCACTTGGTGGCGATGTTCCCTACAGCTGCGCACAATACCGAGTTTGTTCTTCAAGTTGCGCCTCATTACATCAGAGAAAGCAGAAGTGTGATCGACTCTTCCGGGCACGAGATTCTGAGACTCGACCTCGATTTCTTTGACATTGTCTTCAAGGTCCCTCATATGGAGAAATATATTGACATCTCTATGTCAAAAGCACAGGAGATCTTCGATGTTGATCCCAATAAAGCTAAACAGTTGATAAACACTCAATGGCTCAAGAAGCCTAGATCATCCGTTTCTAGATGGCCGAAAGGACTCTTGAGAAGTGACTTCAAAGATGACGTCAAGGATATGATCACGCCGCAGTAAAGGGCTTGCCGTAATCATCTACTTCTTTTCACGCATTGAAGGGAATACACGTGATCAT
>VDFB02020017.1:71024-98996 GCA_007258455.2 Sequoia sempervirens | reverse complement strand
TGTGCTGGCTAGATTCATTGATTTTGCAGCCAAAGAGAAGGAGAACGGAAACGCCTTTCTCGATGATGACCTTCTAGATGATTGATAGTGGGCATTGATTGCCTTTGCTATTTTGGGAGTGAGTGGGAATCTTCTGGCTCATTTATTGTACCACTCCTCATTCTACCAGTTTTTAGGGTTAGGGCTAATGTGGCTTGATTTGAGCCCTCCATTTGATTGTAATCTGAGTTGTCCATTGGACTGGGCCATCTATAAAAGGGCATCCCCCCTCATTTGTATCTCATTAGACACTAGATCAGTAGAGAGTAGCCATTTTGTTAGAGCAGAGAGATAGCTTAGCATAGTTTGTTAGCATAGCTTAGTTTGAAGGAGAAGGAAAGTTTTCCTTTGAGAACTTTGTAAGAAGTTGTTGTGAAAACTATCATAATAAAAAGAGCTTTCATTGATGGTGATTTCGTCTTTTGTTATGAGCAGCTAGCAAGATTTATTCGTCCTTCTACTTCAAGTAGTAACTTAAATTAAAGTAATTTTCATTTTCATGCAAGTAGATGTTAGTTGCGGATTGTGGTGTTTAATCAAGGCAGCTTTGTTTAAACCATACCACTAGCAGCTTGCTAACGGCAAGTTTGCCTTGTGTGGTCAACTGGAACACTTTACAAGCTTAACTTCGGTTATGATTCACGTCTTGGCATGTGTCGTCTTGATGGTGTCTTTATGTTGAACTGTGACTTGAAAACTTCTTGTTGCTCCCTTGAAGATTGCACCGACTTTGTATAAGTTGTCCAACATGAGGCGAAGCAAAGTTTGGTAGAGGTCTGCTGAGATTGATCCTACGTCCTGCTTTAGGATAGAAATTAGACCTTCTAAACCCTGCACTTATTTAAATTCAATACATTTTTGGTTAGTATAGGAAACACGTACCTCATTGCCAAATCATTGCTGCCAAGTACTTGTGAACAATTGTGTAAGTCCCCTCGTGAAAATAGAAAATCACAACGAACCAACTGAGGGTATTCCATTGCATTGTAGGAACCTTGGAGTTGAACGTACGATCTCTCTCGCAATCTTAGCGTACGGAATACTTTGATCAAGAGAGAATGGAGTAGCCTTTCGATACTTTGTTCTACTGATTGGTGCGGTCACAAAAATCACATCAACAAGTACTTTGGTTGAATTTATATTTTAAGTGAAATATTTGGCTAAGGCATGGTGGACGCCTAGCTTGGAGAGATAAGTTGATTTTATTAAAAGCAATTTTTATAAGGTTCTTCACTTAATCCATTTGGACGCCTATCTCATGTTATATTTGCTTTTGATAAAGTATCATTTTCGCTAATGCCTTGGATGACCTTGTAAAGGAGGCTAATGAAACTCAAATGAAAATTAAGAAAGGGTGAATTTGGATTTCAGTTTGGGTGCCCTAACTGGAGGGAAAGGCATTTTGAATTTGTGGAGAAGTTATAAATAAGAGTGTTGGGCTTCATTGTTGGTATCCGTTGCAAATTATAACAAAGTGCTGTCAAAATTGCTACAAACTCGCTTCGAGGAAAGCATACCTCCTAGCAAACTTAGTTTTTTGCTTGCAAGATAGCACCTCGCTAAGCATTGGACTGTTATTTACACTGAAGAACAGATTGAACATAATGGAGATGATTACCTTTGATGTTTTCTGAAGTTTTTGGTGTGTTTTCTCAGTTTTTTGTGTGCTGGTTTGGTGTTTGCAGAAGCACGTTTTTGTTTGTTACTCACTTGATGATTTTTAGATGATTTTGGGTATTGGACCAATGGATGAGTTTACTTTGGGCGCCTCACTATGCTAAGTTTCAGATTTTTTAATGATGTTGGTGATTTTTAATGCTGGTCACCTTTCTCCTTGAGGGTCGTACTTCCTGTTTGGCTGCCTTGGGAAACGTGTCAAAGGTTTCAGAGCTGTTTGGTGAGGTTTATTGGCTTGATCATGGTCACCCCTCTCTTAGGCATTTGTTGCACTTGGTTCCACATCATTTGGAGGTGTCTAGAAGAAGATGTGAGCATTTTGGTGTGATTCTGGCTTGCTGGTTTGAGCTTTCTGTACACTGCTTTTTCATATCAGATTGTTTTAAGTTCAGATTTTGGCTTGTTTTCCATAGTAGATTAGCTTGTGAAGTTTTGGAGATCATCTAATATCATTTTGGAGTAGATTAGACAGCTAATACTCTTTGTAACTTGCAGATTGCTTCTCATTGTAAGGCTGAAATCAGTAGTACTGATTCAGTCACTTGTATTTCTGCACTTTACTTTTGTATTCCCACTTTAGTGGAAGGGACAGGCTTCGCCGGCCATTACTTTTAACAATTTTACTTTCCTATACTACTCGCTAAACAAGCGGAAGGGATCGGCAAGCCGCCCATACTTTACTTTCAGTACTTTGTAATTCATCATCATGTTGATCGGTTGAACCATCAATATACTCCCCCTGAATAAGTGGTCGAGTTGCATTTGCATTACTTCTGATCGGTTGAGCACTCTCTCTTTGTACTTTCTAGCATATTCAGTTTTACAAGCTAACGATCCCCTTTCTACTGTATGCTCTCACCTTGCACACACCAAGATCTGGGTGATCAAAAAGTGAAAGGGTTCCTTTCAGCTGGCTTATTTGGTTTGCTAATGCTAACTAGTGAAGTGTTTGTGGAAAAATTGAAAAAAATTGTAAGGGGGATTTTACAGCCTGAGGGTGTCAAACGTTGAAGAGGGACGAGTAGAGGATTGCAGTGTGTTTGAGAGTGCAGGGAATGCACTAAAACGTACAAATCAAAACTCTCCAAACAAGTTATCGTCACAAAAGGTGCAACATAGAAGTAAGATAGTGACTACCCCAGCAAGTCCGAATGTGGAGCAGCTGAAACTCCCAAAGTTCACTAGAAATAGGTTGGAGGACCTTATAAGGCATTGCAAACCATGTGAGACAATCTGGGTAGTGAATGGTCAAAACAACAAGACATGTTGGCTGAGGGAATTTCTAACAACCCTCAAAGGAATAGCCATTGACTGGTATACTGAATTGGAAGCAGCTCATAAGAACACATGGGATGCATTGAAGAGAGTGTTCCAGGAAGAATTCAAACTTCTAAGAGATGACAACGAAATTGTAGTAAACATATACAACACTAAACAAGGAAAGCACAAAAACGTACGAGCCTACAATCGTAGACTCAAAGAATTATTGGTCAAACTAGAAACCTAGCCAATCGATGGATTGAAAAAGAGATGGTTCATCGAAGGATTGATTCCTTCGCTGAGGAAGAAGATGAAGGTCGTACCTCTGTCATCATATGCCAATGCCTACAATCAGGCGATGGACACAGAAAGCAAAGATAAAACATCTTCTCGAGGGAAAAGGAGGATGGATGATGATGACAGCATAGACGACAACAATGACAGTGAATCAAAGACTGTTCAAGCCTTGAGAAAGGATATGATGAGAATGATGGAGCTGAAAGCCAAGAAGAAAAGTACAAGGGAAAGCATGCAATTGTGGTGCACTGAATGCAAAGGAGGTCATACAAAAAAAATTTGTCCAAAGAAATTATTTTGCAACATCTGCCAAGTAATGGGGCATTCCATCAAGGAATGTCAATACAATTTGAAGACAAGAAGCACACAAGTGCTCTTCACTCAAGGGAAACAATCAACCTCTCTGACCACACCCTTGAAAAGACAAAACAATAACACCAATGCATCTCCCGGCAAATACCAAAACAAAAGGGGGAATAACAATTGATTGAAAAACAATGGGCCAAGGAGTTGAAACTAGTATGATGCAAAGGGGAGACTGATGATCCAATGCAAAAAATGCAATGAATAGGGTCACTTTGCCAAAGAATGCCAAAATAACTAAGAAAAAACGGGGATGTTGTGTAAATGGCATGGACTGAGTGACCATGAAGACACCAATTGCCCAAAAAAATAGGCATCAACATGCTAGACATGGAGGAAAGAGACGAGGAAGTGTTGGCAATTACTAGAACACAAATGAAGAAAGTAATATACCCAAATCCTCGTATGGAAGATGAACGAATGAGAGAAACCAAAGCCGAAGTAGAACAAGTGATGGCAAAAGAACAAAGAACCTCCCACGAAACTGCAAGTACTTTGTTGTGGTTGAAGTCTAAAAAGAACATCGTACAACAGATGCTACAGACGACCATACCAATCAAAGTGGCTTACCTTATCCAAACAATGCCACAACTGGAAGTGGCAATCACAAACATAGTTGGCGACGAGCAAAGTCGGTAACAGGAGGGTTGAAGAAAGGGAATGGTAGTGGAACCGCCACCTGAAGGTGAACAAGTCATCGACCCAATGTTGCTAACGATGAACATAGAGAAGAAGTTGACTGGCATAGAGATGGAGATCAGAGGAGAAAGCCTAAAAAACACGATTGTTGATGGAGGATCAAGAGTTAACGTACTTCCCAAAGACACATGGAAGTGCCTTGAAAATCCAATACTTTGGCCACCGGCATTCCAATTGGTGGGCATCGACCAACATGGCATCAAGCCATTGAGAACGTTGATGGCGCAGAAGGTGACAATCAGGACCCAACTGTTCCTATTGAATTTCATGGGCATCCCATTGGAGAAAAAGGTGTATGATGCATTACTCGGAGAAGATGGCCAATTGTAGCCAAGGAAAACCACAATTGGAAATGAAATATAGTCTCCATAGAAAACAATAGGAGAAAGTACGTGGTTAACTTAAGAAATCAAGCAGTAAGCAAAGAACTAGCATCGTCTGACTTGTAGTTCGAAGGAGGATCAAGAATAGATGAAGAAAGGAGATTCATGGAACCAAATGATGGAGGTGTCCTTACCTCTAGCATTGCTCATAGGACGAAACAAGTTCACTCAATGTACTCTTCCACTAGAAAATGGAGAACTACGAAGTGTTCCAGCGAGATTGCAATACGTTGCAAGTTGGAGATATTGAAGGAGAAGAAGAGGACAGAGCCTCAACAAGTCAAGCATTTCCTCTGCAGTACAAAAAATACAAGGGAGTGGCCAGGGTAGATGATATGCCAACACATAATTTTGAACAAGAAAAGGTGATCAAGTCTGAAGAACCAAGAATAAAGAAGGTGAACTTAGGAGAGGAGGATAGCCCTTGACTAATTCTAGTTGGAGACAATTGGAATCCAGTGTTGAAGGTGACAACATTCAAGATCTTCATAGAATATAAGGATGCCTTTGTGTGGACGTACAAAGACTTGAAAGGTGTACCCCTAGAACTATGCGTAAATAGAATCCCCTTGATAGCGGGAGCACAACCCGTATGAAAGAGGCCATACAGAATGAACAAAAAATATGTTGCTAAGGTACAAGAAATTGAAAAAATGTTGGAAGCGGGAATAATTTTCAAGGTTGAATTCAGCGACAAGGTCTCTCCAATTGTCATATCATTAAAGAAAGAATCCATACAAATTCGGATGTGTAGATTTCTGAATCTTGAATGCAATAACTATAAAGTACCCCTTTTTGATCCCATTCATTGACTCATATTGAAAGAGGTGGCTAGCCACAAAATTTATGCGTTCATGGATGGATTTTGGGGTTATAATCAGATAAGCATAGTCGAGAAGGATAAATTGAAGACAATGTTCATGGTTGAAGACGGAGTGTATGCATACAATCGGATGTCGTTCGGTCTATGTAATGCGTCAACAACTTTCCAAAGAATCATTCTGCATATATTTAATAAAATGTCAATGGGAAACTTTAAGGCATTTTTGGACAACTAGTCAATCTAAAGTGACAAAGACACACATCTAAAAGGCTCTCCGGGAATGTATGGAACGGTGCAAAGAAACACAACTGGCATTAAATCCAAAGAAGTGTCGTTTCATGGTGCCTCAAAGAAAACTACTCAGGCGCAATCTGCAAAGCCGGATTGAAGACCGACCTAGACAATATTTGGGTGATCATACAGAAGGAACCACCTCATAACCTCATCGAAGTAAAATCATTCTTGGGTCATGTTGGATACTACAAAAGGTTTATCAAAAAAATTTCCCAAATATCCTACCCGCTGGACGAGCTCTCAAGGAAGGGTCAACCATTCATATGGACAAAAGATTAGGAGAATGCCTTCAATGAACTAAAGGTATGATTGAGAAATTTTCCAATCCTTGCATATCCAAAATGAAGTAAGGAGTTCCACATACACGTCGACGCATCAAACTACACGATCAGAGCAACATTGGTACAAGTGGTACCATAAGGGTTAGACCACCCAATATTCTTCGCCAATCAATTACTATCAAAAGCATAAAAGAATTATAGTACGACAGAGAGGGAAGCGCTCATAATGGTTTATGCCGTACAAAAATTTAGACACTACTTGTTGGAAACCCCCTTTACATTCTATGTTGACCACTGGGCCCTTATGTATTAGGTGAACAAGCCGATAATTCAAGGGAGAGTGAGAAAATGGCTCTTACTACTACAAGAATTCACATTCACAATTATTGTCAGGTTAGGGAAGAGCCATGTCATCATCAACCAATTGTCAAGGATCAAAACAGGCGAACCTCCAAAGGGAGTAAATGAAGATTTTCCAGATGCACTCTTATTCCAAATTGCAACACTACCCCTATGGTAAGTAAACATCAAAGAATACCTCTCTACTTCCATGTTTCCGAAGGAGAAGACACTGAGAGAGCGAAGGAAACTAGTATTGAAGAGCAAAACATTCCAACTCATTAATGGTCTGCTCTATAAAATAGGATCAGACCAAGTACTTCAACGATGTGTCATGGAAGAGAAAATTCTAGGAGTACTTAAAGAAGCACACGAGGGACTAGCTGGAGAACACATGGGACCAGATGCTACAACTCGTAAAATCTTATTGGCAAGACTTTGGTGGCTATAAAAACCCCTCTATAATTGAGAATCAAAATCATACATTCCTCTTCATACACATTTTGTCAAACACTTGGCATACTTTATTAGGTTAAAAGGTTTTCTTTTGCAATCTTGTTTACTCAGATTTGTGAAGGGTTTACTTCACCCTTATCCTCCTCAATCACCAACTCCAGGAGATAATGAATAAACAATCTTAAATGGCGATTTGGAACAATCAAACCAGCAACTTTAAACTGAACTTTCACTCCAATAAGGCCGTCCCTGTAACAAGTAGCTTCATAGCAGAATATACCCCTCCAAGAGCAACGACCTGAAAACAAAGTTTTGAATCTTTCCTCCTTGCTTTTCAGCGACCCTAAACACTGTCAAACAGTACACAAGAACATCAACCAGACGCCTCGCTTAATACAGATTGCAAAGTGAGTTATGAGCACCAAGAAGGACATCCCTGCCAAGGATTTCGACCTGCTCTTAAAAATAATATCTTTCACCAAAAATTACAATCCAGCACTCTTTGGAATCGCCTTCAAGACAGCCTTCTATAGATGCAATACCCATATTGAATCCTCATTTCATTTCAGAACTATGAGCAAACATATGAGTTTCAGGTGCAGAACAAAGTGCCCAGGAACCATGGATTTCATCATCAAAAAGCACCTCAACTTCACCAAAACCGATACCAAGTTATTACAAGCCAAAACAAACAAACCCCGCATCAAAAAAGATTAAAAATCTTCATCCTTTATGACTGTAACCTGCATGTTGAAGCTCTAATGGTGACCTTTGAATGAAATCACCCCTTCACCAGCTTGAGCAGGTCTCTCACTGCCGAAACTGGTCTTAGACAATGAGGATTTTCGTCCAAGAATTTGTTTCTCAATCCTCTGGTATCAAACCAACAACACCTCTCTAAGTCGTCAAAACATCCCCCCCAAATGAGCTTCCAAAATAAGCTTTTATGAGTTTGCTTCTCCAAATTAGGGCAACCCAAGTCAAAACCCTAAACCCCTTTGAGAAAGTACGCCACTTTTTCCTTTGCCTTTTATTTTAATTTGATTTGCACTCCAAACATTAGCTTTTTAACATAAATTTAACTCATTTCATGCCTGAGGCGTCCACCCTTAGATAGTATTCTAATTTACTTTTGATGCCTGTTAAAACGACTTAAGTCAATACACTAGGCACCAAGGTACAAATATGTCCCCTTATGACCCCGTAATAATAAAACATAAAGTTACTTTAATAAAGCTCACTTTTCGAAGCTTTTATCAAATACTTAAATGATTTAACCTTAGTAACTTTATCCCAACTGAATATGTGTTGCTAAGACAAGCCTGACCTGGTTCGACTTACCCTAGATGACTTACTATTTTTAGAAAGTACTAAAAATAGTAAGTTGTGCTAAAAAACTTGAGAGTAACTGACGTGCACCAAAGGCTCACCGAGGACTGAAGCACAAAGCTAAATCCCCCACTAAACATAGCACTTACTAAAAAAAGTAAGTGAATCTGAATCTGACTACTCCGTAAGAGGACATTGAAAATGGGGACATTATATACATGCTAGAAACTGAGTATGAGCCACTAAACCCTGCTGTTTTTAGTCAAATCTGCAACCTAAAGAGTTTGGAATATGCTGCTATTTTTTCCTTTGGACAATTGAAAACTGCCAGGAAAAAAAACTCCTACAAATACTTTATTGACTAAAAATCTGCTGCTGGAGATGCTTCCAATCTTGATGATATATGTCTGAAATCAGACACATCATTAAGGCATTCAAACTGCTGCCATTAATATGTGAAAATCTGTTGTTATCAGAGACTGAAAACTTGCTGAAATGATGACAAAACCACCCTAGGCAACTTTGAAGAGAGTGAACAGTGTATTTGGATGATTATGATGACTAAAAATATCTTCAAACCCTAGGCATTTTAGCAATAATACTAAAAAATCGTGATGTAAAAATGAAGCCGGATATGTAGAAAAGCTTGCCAAGCATGTGAAAAACATTAAGCATCCTTTGGGAATGTGAATATCTGCCGCTGTAGTTTGAAAATCTGCAGACCTTTGAACATGTGGAACAATGAAGAAGAATAAGACGAATGATCTATTGGGGAGTAAAGAATATCTATTTTTTCCCCATTTTATCCTCCAATCGTGCACCTAATAGAAGAACTGTATTTGTTCTGCAAAATCAATTTATCTTCAATGAGGAGCATGCCTATACTCAGCAGTACATCCTTTTGTTTCATAAAATCTGTCTTCCCTTCAAAAGCACATGCTCATGTATCTAAATGCAATTTTTTTTAAAAAACACGTCCCTTGATGAGATATGCACCAATACACTAGGATTGCAACTTTTGCTTTTGAAAACTCTGTTTGCCTTCTCATTGATGCAGGCCAATCTATAGCTATGCACATTTTTGCTTTCGAATGGTTGTCAACCTTTGATGAGCAGTGAACCACTAAATGGTGTTATCGTGTTTCCCTTCATAGGAGCACATGTCCCTATACTAGGCAGCATTTTTTATGACTTGAAAGTTGAAAACTTTCCTTCATATGTTTCTTTACACAGTTATGTGCCCTCCAACTAGGAAAAAAAATTTCATGCCCAGAGAACTTTTACCCTTTCTCCATTGTCCAAGCTCCAATCTTCACCTCACTGAATGCATTGGAAATCTCCTTTTGTTGGCCCTGCAAAGACACTGAGTAGAGATGACAAAAACAACATGGATGACCATGACGATGTTGAAACACAAATCATAACTGGAGAAACAACAAGGTTCTGGTTTGAAACTTAACAGAATACAAAAAGAAATCATATGGGCACAACAAAGTTGACAGGTGAGAAAGAAGGAATGACTCAGCCTGAGCTGAGAGACAGAAATCCTCCTGATCATAACATATATATTGAATAACAAGGAAATTGTCAAGGATGTGACAATGGTGTAGGAAGGAGAAAGCACATTAGAGACAAAGCCAAAGTAAGGAAATAAAAGCAACATTGGAAAAAGATGAACCTATACAGCAACCTCACTCTGACAAATGTATGCCCAACTCTTTACCTTTCAAATATGTGGGACAGCAGATAGATGATTGTGTCAGCTGCATTGATCTCCACAATAGACAGAAAAAAACAATAGCATGTACCACAGATTCTGAAAGCTGGAAGCATGAAAGGAAGGTGTTGTCGAGCTTTGATCAATAGTTAAGATGCCAGTGGTATCAACAGAAAGCATATGTATGAATAGGAGAGAGCAATATTATATGTATATATTTAAATATTTTGCTTTCAAGATCCCAGGGCATATATTATTTAGGATACTAACATCATCGCAGATGCAAGGTAAAATTTTAGCTTTAAAAGGAACTTAATGTTGATTTCAAGATATCAGTTCATGTATTATTTAAGATAATAACTTCATGGCAGGTGCAAGGTATTGCATGTCATACATGAAAATTGCAAACAACGTTAATAAAAGATGATATTATTCTTGATATGTTATCAAAAAGCTTTAAAGAAAGTCATTATCAACAGATAATGACAATGGTAAAAATAATTTATATGGAAACTTGATTGCACCTGAACAGCACCTTCTCCAAGCAATTCCTTTAGACCCTTCTGGAACTGTTTATACCTAGATGGATTTGTGTTGCGTATATAGCAGAATAAATCTGGAGAGAATGAAGGAATTCCTGGAAAAGACACTCTGGGACCAGTGTAGACAGTATCACCAATGCAGAAAGTGTCTGGATTGTTGAGACCAATAACTACAAAAGTTACAAACAGAATATTTCAATTCTTGAAGCATGTCAATCAGATTCCAACCAGCATGTCAATAACTAATTTGTGTGGTACTAAGCTGAGATTAGATGAAATAACTTTTATTTACCGTTGATACAAATTGTTATGTCAGACTTATCAAAGAATAACTAGAAAACTAAATCTATAACACAATGCCCTCAAGAATACAATGAAAATTTTTTTACCATCACCAGCATATCCAACATCCACTGTTTCTCTGCTTTGACCAAATAATTTTTGTGGTCTTGTCAAGGTGACTGTTTTCCCAGTTCGAGCCAGCTGAACTTTCATGCCCTTGCTGAACTGGCCTGCATAACAAAGTAGGAAATGGCAATAGAGTATTGTGCATTAAATTATTTCACATTTTATCGACATACCCTAAAGATTGGATACTTAAACTTAGATTATATACTTTGTAATAGTAAATCTACAAACCTGAACAGACTCGGACAAATGCAACTTTATCTCTATGTTTTGGATCCATATTTGCCTGCAGCTGAGAAGAGAACAGTTTCATGAGATACATTTGTATTATCACATGTTAAAGTACACCTAAATTTTATTTTCAATTGTGAGTAGCCAACATAAATATGGCATGCACATACAATGAAGTTCCCAGCTAGATGAAAGAGCATTTGAAAGAAGACAAAGCATAGTCATAGGGTGGACAGGCAACATTAATTGTGTCCACATATAAAAAGAGGTCAGCTAGATGAACTGTTCAGAATAAGAAAATGCAGATGCATATCTTGGTGAATGTTTGATATGGAAAAGACCTCGTCAACCCAAGAAATTTGGGATAGAATCTTGTCAACACTCCTATCAAGTTCGATGTGAAGTAGGACAAGGATGAATGAGGAAGAACCTAATTCATGTCATGAAATTATGAGATCTATTGCCTATGCATGCCTAGGAAAACTCCTAAAGGAAAGCAAAGGATGATATGAAAAGTGGCTAAGAAAGGTAAGAATAAGGAAAATATGGGAAGGATCAAAGAATGCCAAATGCAGGGATTAGCCAACCAATGATGCAGTAAAGAAATCAATCAAAGCTGCAATAAAAGCAACCAAAGCCAACTGAATCTGAGCACCACTTGACAAGAAAGGCCAGCTCTATAGGGAAGGTAGAACCTAAGAACTCAGAACACAAAGGTAAAATGTAAAAGGCTTTAACTTTGCCTCTTCTAGGAATTGTCCCTTCTAGAAAGCAATTTTATAATAATAACTTCACTTTTGTCTATGTTAAGATAATGTTAGTTGGAGATAGCCGAAGTGATAAGAAGAAAAAAGACAATAATAAAGGTAAATTACAGAATAACTAAATACTACCTTTGCTCGGTTTTCTTTTAACTTCATCTCCATAGTCTGTGTGATGTCCCGATGTGGGCCCCTATCAGAAGGTGACGTAGGTCTGTCTGAGCGGTTTGCCCAGCCACATGTCCGGGGTCTTCGGCGGGAGTACCTATCATGGGGATGCCCCCTTAACACTAAGAGGCGTGCCGTTCACACTGAGTCCGGGCTTTTGGTGCAACGGTAACTATCTTTGGTATCAGAGCTGGAGGTCTCGAGGTCGAGACTCGCGGAGCGTGGTGGGCTGTGATGTCCCGATGTGGGCCCCTATCAGAAGGTAACGTAGGTCTGTCTGAGCGGTTTGCCCAGCCACATGTCCGGGGTCTTCGGCGGGAGTACCTATCATGGGGATGCCCCCTTAATGCTAAGAGGGGTGCCGTTCACTATGAGTCCGGGCTTTTGGTGCAACGGTAACTAACTT
Organism: Sequoia sempervirens; assembly: GCA_007258455.2. Classification (NCBI taxonomy): domain Eukaryota; kingdom Viridiplantae; phylum Streptophyta; class Pinopsida; order Cupressales; family Cupressaceae; genus Sequoia; species Sequoia sempervirens. The sequence continues at coordinate 86,523 of VDFB02020017.1, read as the reverse complement.
GGCTGTTTATACAAAATCCTCAGAAATGAACAACAGCAAAACATCCTTAAACGTTTCACCCAAAATCAGATTGCAGTCATGTGAACACTGATATTCAAGTATCTCTTGCTGGTATCTATTACAATCTTAATCAATTCTAGACTTAATGCCAAGGGTCTGATATACAATGATATTTTCAGATGTAACATTTTCAAATTAAACACAGATTATAAGCTGCTTTACAACTTGGAGCACTCAGAAATTCACTTCAACTTATAATCATTATTCCTTACTGATAATCTGTGTAGAAAATATACATTTGGCATGGATGAGAATGTATATAAACCCTGACCTGGAAGTTTGCTTAGGTCTGAAATGTGTACAGCAGTCTGGAAAAGAATATCTTCATGTATTATGACCATATACAGATCTGAGATTAATTGCAACAAGCAGAGAATGGATTCTAAGCACTAGAGAGTTCACGCCTAGGCTAAGAATGCTTTGAAAGATGCACCAAATTACTGTAGCGATTCACTATAGCGGATCACTGTTCACGCCACTGTAGCGATTTACTATTCACGGGTACTGTAGCGACGGGCACTGTAGCACGGTTACTGTAGCAGCGGGTACAATAACTCCAAACTTGCAATTTTATTCTAACCCTATGTGGATTCTTCACTTGTAAGCACAAATATGACTCCTGTATGAAGCCACCTTACTTAGCAATCTTCAGCTGATCTCTCACAACCTTAGAAAGCTCGACTCTGAAGAGGTATCGTTCTCCAAAGCCTGAAAAATGCACGAATTTGCAGAAACCCTAGTTTCTTCACAAACTCCACAGCTCTCAATAAAAGACAAAGTTGAATAATCATATCATAATGAATTCTTTTTGCCCTTTGAAAACTTTTATAGCCTCATTGAGAAAATCGACTTATTTTGGCATTTTAAAAATCATTTAAATATTATAATCTTCAATTTGCATTTAATGCCTTCTCATTACCTTGGTTTATGTGCACATAATTAATTAATATCATTAAATACACTTTTAATGTGTCATTGGCCCCATTCGAATATAAAGTTAATTTATAACTTTATATTATAACCCCTTTTAATATAAAGTCATTTTATAACTTTATATTATAAACCTTTTTAATTAAAATCATTAATGACACATTAATTATTAATATCTCCATAAATATGCATCCGTTAGCCATGCCAACTAAAAACAAGGTCAATTTTTCCAAACTCTGAGTGATTAGACGCCCTGCCAAAGATAGTAACTCCTGATAGCTGATTTACTATAAATAGTAAGTACACACCACTGAGTCTAGAAACAGCTGCAAAGGTCCAATCAACGGTCGATACTGCAAATATGCTCTGTTCAGGTGCCCTGCTATTATTGGAAACCTTGACTCTCCCAAAATAGTAACTTACTATAAATAGTAAGTGTGCCAATCTGAGTCAAATAACTCGTGCAAAGGACAAAACCTGAATCCAGCTAAGGAGTAATGTCCCAAATCACCGGGTAACTGCCATAGAAGACCCCCTATCCATAACTGTTAGCCTACGAGGGTCAAATGATAGGCTAATCCTTACGAACTCTGATGCTACAAAAATGGGGACATTACAGTCCGCCCTCCCTGAAATTGCTTGTCCCCAAGCAATCTCCACTGCAAAAAAACTCAAGTCCTCAGGAGGCCCAAAAGAAGAACTGTGAAATATCCCACACATCTCTAACTGACTCCTGTAGCACCAGCATAAACATAGTTGCACAAAATATTCCTGAATCCCAAACCCGAAATGGAAGTCTGCCATGCCTAATACCCTCTGACTTCCTCTGCGCTACTCTGATCTCAACTTCACCGTGCCAGAAGTGGTGAAGCAATCCACTGGGACCCATCCAAAACACAATACCAATCCTGTCGCCGCCTAGATCCCAATATAAACGGTACTCGCATCCATCCATCAAAATGAAGTAAGGATATCGGGAAGCATCCGCAACACAACATCTCTCAACAGTCCCACTGAAACTCCCAGGAATGTGATTACTAACCAAATCATCATGTCCACTGCCACTACCACCTCCATGAAACCCAGAAGTAGCAAACTCTGTCAGGTACACACCAGCATGATGGAAATCCAAACTCTGATCTTGCAAGTAATCCCCTGCAAACAACTCAGTCGGGAACTTGCAGCCTCTAGTCTCACCTTCTAAAGATAGTAACTCTGAACACAAAAATGATTTGCTTCTCTTGACTGCGCAAAGAGAATCATCATGCACACAAGAATTGTGCATCGAATAAGAATCATGTACAGGTGGATCAAAGACAAAACTGTAAGCACTCCTCACCGTGTACACACTGTAAAACTCCTCTGTGAGCCCTGTTTGAAACCCCAATGCATTGGAAAGTTCCCAAACACTGTGATCATTGCCCAAAACCGGACTAGTATCAGGAGTGTGATCAATTTCCAACTCGAAGAGTGGATTATCATAGACTAATCCACCATCAAACTCGAATAATGGATTATTCACAAACTGCACAATCACTCCATGTTGATCCGAATCACCCATCTCAAAATCCCTGGAACAATAAATTGACTCGTACTCCTGAATTGGCTCAACAAACTGATAAGCAACATCGTGTGTGCTATCAACTTCGCACACAATATCATCAAAGGTACTGCTGCTATGTACCTCATAAGAAGGCTCGACTAGCAAGGTAGAAGCTGTTGTTATGACAATATCTTCACACACTTCTGCTGCCAAAGTCACTGCAAGTCCATCCATAGCAGGATCCTGGGATTCACTGCCAATAGATGAATTTTCTGTTTTGTTTTCTAAGGTCTGATTTTTGTTTTGCTGGTCACCAATTGATGAAAACTCACTGTAGAGGTTTCTAGATACTTCCCTTGTAGAGACCTCTTGTTCCTCCTTTTCCTTTCGTTTATCTTTTTCAAACTTCATTAGATATCCTTTTTTAAATTCAGGATCACTCATCAAACCATACAATTGTTGCATCAATTCATATGTGGATCTGTCAAAAGCCATAATTTCTTCGTTCTAAATTTCAATGACTCACCCAACAGGATGGCAGGAAAACTGTGCTTTGATACCACTGTTAGTTACCGTTGCACCAAAAGCCCGGACTCAGTGTGAACGGCACCCCTCTTAGCGTTAACGGGGCATCCCCATGATAGGTACTCCTGCCGAAGACCCCGGACATGTGGCTGGGCAAACCGCTCAGACAGACCTATGTCACCTTCTGATAGGGGCCCACATCGGGACATCACAGTCTGGAAATTTTGAGGGTACATCCTCAGAGAGTGCAATCACTATACTCCCAAAACTACATTTGTCTCTCCAATTCCTATAGTTGGTGTACAATGTCTATTATTATGTTTCGATAATATTGGTCATCCGGATATGTATGAATTGTTGTTGGCTTCGAGTAGTTATAAGTATCGATAGGTTGAGGTTGTGTTCTTGGCAGCCGTCATGTCCTTTAAATAGATTGTGTATTATCAGGGAAAGTAGTATGATCTAATCGGATCAACTCTTATCTTGGCTGACCATCTTTGGTCTTCTTCAATAATTATTTCATGTGCGAATAAAGATATATTTTATGCATGTATCTGGTATTCATTGGCATCTCTATATTAATTCATGTATTTCATTTATCAAATAGATCAGTAAACATTTGGCGCCATTGCCTTAAAGAAATCGGGTCAGATTTGAGAGATTCATACCCTTAGACCCCAATAAACGTGGGAAGAGACCAAGTGTTCAAGATCAAGAGATAAGGCGATCTTTAAGAATCATCGAGCAAACAGAACGAAGGATACAATTCAATGGTGAAGTTGAAGAAGCCGAAGGGTTTTTGATCGAAAGCCCAAACCCACCCAAGAGTAAAAGCCAAAGCATAAGCAAAAGCCATAGTTGGGAAGAAAGGAAAACTTTCACGGAAAGAGAACACACAAAGGGTGAGCGGGAAGAAATAGCATGACATCTACCGCTCCCTAACGAAGCATACATCGAACTCGGCAACCAAGTGGGAGATCCGTCTGTACCATCAACATTAGACGAAGGGGAAGGCAAGGGAGAACCTACCAACCTTGCCATCAAAGAACCATTTGTACCATCAATGTTGGTCGAAGGGGAAAGCGAGGGTGAACCTACTGACAGTTTGACAAAGACATACAAGAACACCATACGCCACATTGAATACCTGTGATGAGCCCTGTTGGCTCTCAACTCAAACCCCAGTATTTTCTTAAATCTTCATGTGTTTTTTTAGTTTTTTGAGAGAAAGTTTGTAGACAAAAGAGAAGGGGCGAATCTTATAAAAGCTCATAAATTGAGAAACAGAGCTATTTTCTACAGATTGAAAATGCAGAAGGTATTTTTAACAATAACAAATAGATCACAAGTGCTAAACATACCAGAATGTTTACAGATTATTTATTTAAAGAAGTAAGCCAACTCGCCAGCCAAGAATGGTGAAAACTGGCATATGTGGACGCCTAGCCTCCAGAATTGACTTTCCTCACTCAGAAACAAGATACAATGAGATAATAGTAGTAGCCGCCCATAACGAAGCTCAAACAGGAGCCAAAAAGAAAGCACCCTAGCTTCTAGCTTCACACGCCATCCTCCAAGAAGGCTCAAATTTCAATGCAAATGGTACGGCCCAATGAAGAAACTGAAGGATCAAAGCTGGAGCTACAAATCTGTTGAAGATGGCGACTCTGGATGAAGTAACCCTCTTCCTTATTGCCAACAACTGAATACTGAATAATAGAACCCTAATTGAAGCATGTAGAACCTCTGTATGAACCTCTCACAATTGCACAAATTCGACTGGTCTCTCACAGTCTTAAAAGTGCTCAACATTGAAGAGATATCGTTCTCCAATGGAAGATTGCTCAAAACTCTGATCACAGGTAAAAGCACAGAAGGAAACCCAAGGAAAAGTTGAAATAATCAAGAATGATGTTCTCATTGCCCAAAAATGCCTTATATCAAAAAGGCACGCATTTCCAAGAAGATACGCCCTTTTCCATCATTTAAATCTTTTAAAATATTATTAAGTCCTTTTCAATAGTTATGAACTTAATATTTGGCGCCCACTTAAATGATTAAGTGATTTAATTTTAAATCACCCATTTTATGAATATTTAAGTGATATAAAAGGGATAAAGTCAATTTGACTTTATAATAAAATAATAAGTTAATTAATAACTTAAATCACTTAAATAAGCATAACTTCCTCAAATCTTCATAGAATTTTGTGCCGTCAGAAGCTGTCAACTCCTGAACTGCCAAGGCCTGTTGTGAACTAATTACTGAGCTTTCAAAACGAGAACGATCAACTCCTCTAGAAAACACCACTGACCCTCTAACCAATCCAACTAGCCCACAAGGGTCCAAGAAAAGGCTAACACACTGTTCCCGAGAACTGACTAGAGCGGGGACATCACAGTCCGCCCTCCCCGAATTTGCTTGTCCACAAGCAAACTCAAAGCCGGATGCTAAAGAATACTCACTCTCCCAAGTAGCATCCTCTGCCGGTAGATTTTTCCATTTTACTAAGTATTCCCTGATAACCCGCCTCCGAAGATGACGCTCTCTAGAATCCAGAATGGCCTCAGGTATCAAAATCAATTTCCCCTCATCATCCAGGGGTGGTAAAACAATAGGAGTCACCTGTTGTCCCAACGCCTTTTTGAGGTGCAACACAAGGAACATATTGTGAACCTTACTGTCCACCAGAAGATCTAACTCATAAGCCACTTCACTGACACGTCTAACAACTCTGAAGGGTCCATAGTATCGTGGCTTAAGTTTCTTAGCGCTCTTCTTATGAAGGGTGGACTGCCTAGAAGGCTGAAGCATCAAATACACCAAATCATCGATCTCGAAAGATCGCTCCACTCGCCTCTGATCAGCATATTGTTTTTGCTGATTTTGAGCTTTCTGAATGTTCTCCCTGAGTGCTCTCATGATGTTCTGGTTCTCCTGTAATAGATCACCAGCACTAGGTACCCTGCTGTCACTCAGCAACAAATCTAGAAAACTCGGAGCATCATATCCATATAACGCTCGATATGGTGTCATCTGAATACTCATGTGATGAGTGGTATTGTAGCAATACTCACAAAGGTATAACCACTTCACCCATGCCTTCTGTTGCCCTAAACTATAATTCCTCAAGTATCCCTCCACCCATTTATTGACTATCTCAGTCTGCCCATCTGTCTGTGGGTGGTAACTAGTGCTCGGAGTGAGCTCTGTCCTGCAAAGTTTGAATAACTCCTGCCAGAAGTTACTCATAAACCTGTTGTCCTTGTCACTGACTATACTCTGAGGCAACTCGTGCAACCTGAATACCTGTCAGAAAAACAAGTCTGCCACCTGAGTAGTTCAGTGTGTAGTAGTGATTGAGAAGAAATGAGCATCCTTTGTCAACTGATCTACTACCACAAAAATGTTGTCTTTCCCTTGAGCTTTTGGCAAGCCCGTGATGAAGTCCATAGACAAGCATTCCCACTTCCTCTCAGGAATAGGAAGCAGCTGGAGTAATCCTACAGGGTATGTATGTTCTTGCTTGTTCTGCTGACTGTAAGAGACCAGGTGTCTCTCAACCCAAACCCCTGACTGCAAATACTGATTTTTGATTGTTTTGTATTTTTTTTGTGTTTTTGATGATTTTTGCAATAAACAAGAAAACTGCGATTTTGCTCTAAAATACCTTAAAAATTCATAATAAATAAATGGACAATAAATATGCATCAATATTGCTCAGAAGATGAAGGCGCATATGTTTATTGAATTTCCAGAGCACATATAATGTATAAAATCGAACATATGAAGAGAAAACTACTTTTTATTCAAAAGAACCTGATTACTTGCAGCCACCAGAAGATAGATGAAAATGTACGGCTGAATGAGAAAAAAAATCTTCAGCCTTTGAAATCAATGCTAAAGCCTCAAATACCCTAGGCGCACAAGATCCAACTGAGAGAAGCTGAAGACTGAAGGCGTATTCCTCTGTGATGAAATGTACGGCTCTACTGGTACAGAAAAGTACGGCTTACCAGCAGTAATTAATGTGGTACGGTTTCAATAAGAAAACACCAAATCTCTGTGTAAGAATCTCAAACAAGTCGCCACTAATAACTGAAGAGTAATCTCTGCAAATCCTTCCTAAATCGAATCAATAAGCTCAACTGCAACCTCTGTACGAAGTCACCAAGTTTGACAATCTTTAACTGGTATTTCATAGTCTCAGTATGCCAGATCTTGAAGAGGGAACGTTCTCCAAAATCAACTGTCTGCTGAAACCCTAGGTTTTGCAAACTTCAATGCTCAGAGCAAAAAAATAAGACAAATTGAATAATCATCACATAAGAGTTCAATTTGTCTTGGCAGTGAATATATAAACCCTTTCAAAATTTCGACCCAAGCTTCTCTTTTAATAATCATTTAATTAAATGATTAAATTCGCCCTTTTTATTAACTTAGGAAAATATTAATAAATGGTGTCCCACTTTAATGAATAAATAATTATTCATTATAATAAACATTTCACTTTATTATAAAGTATTAAAAATACTTTATAATACACCTTTATCATTAATATTTAAATATATTAATAAAGTGACTTTATAACATAAAGTCAAAATATCAATTATTTAATAATCATTAAATGCTCCGTTATTTTCCATCTGACCATCAAACTGACAAACTAGGTCGACTTTGAGCTAACCAGCTGAACCAGGTGCCCTGCCCAAAAATAGCAGCTTTCGCTTGTCTGACTTATTATAAATAGTAACTGAAAAACCTCATTGAAAGATTCTGCGAAGGCCCAACCTGAATCAACTGAAAGAATGATGCTCCTGAACACCGGGTAACTGCCTCAAAGGATCCTCTACACACAACTGTCAGCCTACGAGGATCAGAATGATAGGCTAACCACAAATCCAACTGCGCTGACTAGGAAGGGGACATCACACTGACAAACAAGGCATTCCCTGACATACTGAAGAACAAATGACTTGAGACCCTTCCAAGAGAATCTCTCCCGTACCTTCCTGTAGGTCTTAAAGTAACCGAGATGTCCTGCCATAGGTGAATCATGGAATGATCTCAATACTCTGTCCCTCATCTCAGAACCTGGGACTAGAAATATCCTCCCTTTGTAAATGATAAGATCATCTACAAGTGAGTATCTGTCATCCTGTACTATCCCATCCACTATGCTATAAGCCCACGGATTCTTAGCATACTCTACTAATATCATATGTCTCCAGTCCTCTGAAATATGAGTAATGGAGCTCAAGTGTGGACGGCGAGATAATGCATCAGCAACCACATTCTGAGTGCCCTTGACATAGGAGATGTCAAAATCATAGGACTGAAGTTTGTTGACCCATTTCTGTTGCCTTTCGTTCAAATCTCACTACCCAAGAAAATGTTTCAGACTATTGTGATCGGTTTTAACACTAAATTTACTACCATCCAAGTATTGCCTGAATTTGGCCATGGCATGCATGATGGCCAACATTTACTTATCGTAGATACTGTAGCTCCGTTTAGGACCTCTTAGATTCCTGCTCTCGAAAGCTATAGGCTGTCGATCCTGCATGATGACTGCACCAATACCCTCACCACTGGCATCACAATGTAGCTCAAATGGTCTGGTGAAATCCGGCAAAGCCAAGACTGGACATGTAGTCATGAGAAGTTTGAACTTCTCAAAGCACGCCTGTGCAAGAGGTGTCCACACAAAGGCTCCCTTCTTAGTCAAATCAGTTAGTGACGCAACATGTCGCAAGAATCCACTAACAAACCGACGCTAGAAGGCACATAATCCTACAAACCCCCTGAGCTGTGTCAATGTCTCAGGTGTAGGCCAATCGATGATAGCTCGAACTTTCTCTGGATCCATGCTAACTCCCTCTCCACTGATAATGTGACCCAAATACAAAAGCTCTGCCATGCCTAAAGCACACTTGGACTTCTTGGCGTACAAGGACTCCCTGTCAAGTATACTCAATACCTCATCCAGGTGAACCATGTGTTCCTCCCATGATTTGTTGTAAACCAGGATGTCGTCAAAGAACACCAATACAAATTTCCTTAAGTCAGGATGGAAAACCCTGTTCATAGTAGACTAAAATGTGGCTGGAGCATTGGTTAAACCGAATGGCATAACCAAGAAATCATAGTGTCCACAGTGACATCTGAATGCGGTTTTCTCAATATCCTCCTCTCAGACTCTAATCTAATGGTAACCTGTAATGTCCCCGTTTTTAGCTCTTCATTTTTCAGTGATTGGTAGCCTATTCCCAGTGTGCTGTCGGCTAGTCAATGGCAGAATTAGGGTTTTCGGTTGTTTGATGGGTTCTCTTGAAGATTCAGGGTTTTGCTTGTTGGAGTTTGGGTGTTTGGATTTTCGATTCCTTTTGGGTTTTCAAAGAGCTTCGCAGAGGTATGACTTGCAACTGCATCGGGCAACCTTTCCGAACTTACTATTTTTAGTAAGTTATGACGGCTACATCTCGAAGTTTGGGATTTTGGATTGCGGATTCTTTCTGGGTTTTCAGAAAGCTTCACAATGGTGTCGCATGCATTGCATTCTGAGAAACTTCTTGAATTTACTATTTTTAGTAAATTCTATTTTTAGCAGTGGTCCAGTCAGCTTCAGCTCAGCAGGCTTTCCTCTTCTGTCAGTTCAGTTGGTAATATCGTTTTGGCCTTTTAATGCTTTTTCTGGAGAGATAAGTATTTTAATTAAAATAATGTTTTATTTTAATGTTATGACCCCTTGGCCTAGTGAAACAACTTTATGTTGTTTTAAAAAGAGGGACTTTGATGGGTGGCGCCTCATTTGGAGGTGGATTTTAATATTCCAAAGGTTGAAAAATACAGTGGTAAAAAGGGACGCCAACCTTTATGAAAGTCAAATTTTAATTGATTTAAATCAATCAAGGGAAAAGTACGCCATCTTGAAGGAAGGCTTGGTCAAGTCAAACCCTAAAGCATCTTGTGGAGTGGGCGCACCTTCTAGAAGCATCTAGAAGTGTCTTCTGAAAATTATAAAAGGGAGCCTTGGGTCTTCATTTCATCATCTGATATCTTGAGTATTGTTATGCTGCCGAAATGGTTGCTGGATTGCTTCGAGGAATGAATGCCTCCTAGCCTTGGCTCGACTTCGTGCTTGAGAGATAGCACCTAATAGAGAAGTTTGCTTGTTCTTTGAGTGAATGTTGTAGTAAGGTTTGCATTGTAGCTTGAGTTAATGCTTTGTAGATCAAATCTGCTTTTTACATCAATTTCTGGAGTTGTTTCTGTGTGGCTGAAGGTTGTTTTTTCTCATATATCAAAAAATAAAATTATTCTCTTTCTGGGTATTGATCCATTAGCTATCCTTGATATTGGTGCCTACTCTTGACAAGTTACAGATTTTATTTCAAAGGATTGAATTTTATTAAGTAAAATCGCCCTTCCTTGGGGCCGTACCATTTGGTACTTTATTGGAATTCGTGCAAAAAGATTTAAGGGGTCTTGGGTGGTTTTCAATGCTCAAATCTGGTCGCCATCATCATTAGGGAATATTGCATTTGGTTTCACTTTAATAGGGTGAGTTGTGAGAGAGATATGAGCATTTTTGTGAGGTGTTGAGTTGCTGATTATACATGTTAAAGTGCAGGTCTGTCCAAATCAGAATCATCAGTTTGGTCTTTGAGTGAAGTTATTGGCCTTGGCATTCTTGTTAAGCAAAGGAGAGTTCTCTTATTTGTTGCAGCACTAACTAGTTCTACTCTTATGCTCTTGGCAAGTAATATCTATCATATTGTAAAATGAACAGTAGTACTGTCAGCATTCTTCTCACCTTTCTTTTCATGCTTGTAATCCCCACTGAATAAGTGGAAGAGGTTGGCTTGCCGCCTATTTACTTTCAGTTAGTAGTTTAGGGACCCTCTGACCATATGCTCGCCATCACTCGGCGCCATTCTTAGTTAGAGTTATTTCAGCTCATCTTGCATTGGATCCTCTAACCATATGCTCGTCTATCCTAGACGCATCATTGGTTAGAGTTACCTTTCCAGTTTGCATCTGCATTAGCTCCCCTAACCAATGCTCACACCTTGCCCACATCGGGATCCTGGTGTACATTCTGGTTAGAGTTACTTTCCGCAACGTTTTGGTTTAGAGCTAACCTTAACGAGTGCGTGTTGATTGTAATTGCATTTGAAAAACAAAAAAAAATTTGGTCCGGTTCTTTACATAACCTGTCCTCAAATCAATCTTCGAGAAATAGCAAGCTCCATGAAGCTTGTCTATCAACTCATCTATCCGTGGAATAGGATACCTGTTCTTTATAGTCTTCCTGTTGAGCATCCTGTAGACAATACACATCCGAAGTGTACCATCCTTTTTTTTCACCAAAACAACTGATGAAGCAAAGGGTGACTTACTCAGCCTAATGTGCCCCGTAGCTAAAAGTTCCTTAATAGTTTTCTCAATTTCATCTTTTAAACGTTTGGGGTGCCGGTAAAGAGTGATCATGATAGGTTTCGTGCCCTCATCCAGCTCTATGATATGCTCAATACCTCTATCAGGAGGTCTACCTGGTGGAATAGCACTAAAAACCTTTGCATGTTTGATTCGGAGTTCCTGTACATTCGGATGGTAAGAAGAAGCTTGCTACTCCAACTATGAAGGCATTAACTTGCACTCAGCAGCCCAATCTACCATGTCGTGTCGAATCAAACGTTCCATTCTCCAGAGTGAAATTTCCTTTAGGTTGTTGTCCTTGATGGCTTTAAGAACATGATTTGTGCCATCAACTCTGAATTTCATCTCCATGTCATGCAAATTAAGTGTGAACTCTCCTATCGCATGAAGCCACTTCATGCCAAGAACTATATTTGTTCCTCCCATGTTCACAACATAAAAATCTGCCTTAAACTCAAAATTGTTGAGTTTCAATGGCAAATCAGGAATCATCCTCTCGCAGTTGAGAGTGTATCCATCTGCAACCTTCACTCGAATGCCTTAAAACTGTTGAGTTTGAATTCCCCTTTTTTCCACTAACCGTGAATCAATAAAGTTGTGGGTTACACCTGTGTCCAAAAGAGATATGACTCTTTGACCCGCTAAAATCCCACGGAGCCTGAAAGATCCCTCTCTCTACATGCTGCACATATGAGCCTCCTGTAGCTCACTTTCTATCTCAATCCCTGCCTCATTTTCTGATTTTTCTTCATCTATGTCATAGATAGCAGCTTGCTAATCAGAAAAATCAGTTAACGTTTCTCCCTCATAAAAGCATTCCATGTGCCTGTTTTGCCCTTTAGGCTTGCGGGGACAGTCATGATTGAAGTCATATGGGCCCTTACAGTAAAAACAGAGCTTCCTTCTACGTAGATCATTCATTGTGTCACGATCTAAAGGGGCTGCAAATTTTTTCTTTTGATCAGCATTATCAGCCTTCTTTGGATCAGGTTTGTTCTCTGTGTAGGAGTGTTGTACCCAAACCAAATTTTTTGCTTCATTAAGGCATTTTGCATTTAAAAGTCTAAACCTTGCTAAGTTGTTGTAAAACACAATTTTGGGCAATGTCAAGCATGGAGTTTTTGTCAATAGTTTGTTAGTCAAAGTCAGTTATATTGGTCAAAACCTGAAGCAGAGACTCAAAATGAAGATTTTCACGATAGAGGAACATCTCAGACGACATTTCATATTGCAGACGGTCATGTTAATGATCGAAACAGAGTTTTTAAAGATCAAATCAGGGAGATTTCTCAGAGGAAAAGCCCAAAAGCGCAAGTATAGCTCAGGGGCGCCCAGTTGGTTGGAGGTCAAGATTCTGGTTAAAATGTGCAAGCATCCAGTCAATCTCTTCAGAATTAGTCTGGCTATCCGTCGAGCTATCCAGCGAAGCATTCCGAGACTCACAACTCCGGTTATTAGCGACAGAAGTCAAAATCCCTAAATTTTAGGAGATAAGAATTTTGCTCTTTTCAGGCAAAAGCACGCCTCTAGCCTGAGGGCGCCCATTTCAAGGAAGGGGTAAATCTTTACAGTTTCGATGCCGGATGCAGTCAATCCGTTCACAACTGGTCTGCTTACCCGACGAGATATCAAGTGCAGTCATCCGACTCTCAGAGTTTAGGCGGCAGTCATCCAAAGATCAGCTTAAAATGGAGTTTTCATGTTTCTGAGCTTCTTCGTTTATGCCCAGTGCAAGTACAAGCCAGGGGCGCTGGCTTAAAGGACCCTCCAGATGCCAATATTTGCAGACAGAGTCTTCACGACATCAGTAGTATACTAGCCTAGCTCCGCAACGCACCATTCAGCTTGTCGATCCGACGTTCCTGGTGGTCGTGGCAGAGATTTTACCGAGCACGTAATTTTACGGGCGGACCAACAAATGGTTTTTCAGTGCATTTTCAGTCTTAAAGCGCCTAGCCTTCAGGCTGGTCAGATGAGCCCGTTCACGTTCGAAGTCTTCACGACTATTGAGCGTAGTCAATTTATCTTCCCAACGAGCACAGCCGTCAGCCTTCAGCATTTGGCAGTCGCTCGTGCGTGCGAGGTCTTTGGTGTAATACTGCAAAGTGAAGACGTTCGAAAAATGGCTAAGTCTGGGAGCGGTAAACATAAATAAAATACGCACTGGAGTTTTTGAGGTCTTAGAAGCAGTTTTCTTGCCTCGTCACCTCCAGTGACTTCTCTTAAGGGCCCTCCTGGCTGTCCGTTAAAACAGATAATGCCTGAATCGGGTCATCCCAGCTCCACATATCAACTGTCAAAGTAGGGTGTTTTGATGACGTTTGATTTTCGTCGAAATGACAAAAGTGCAACCTTGAGCCAGGGGCGCTTTTCTTTTTGAGGCCCTTAACACAGCTTTTAGCTGTCATGCATACAGTCATCGGGTGCAGAATATCTCCAGTCATTCCGTGAGCTTCGTCTCGTATCAGCAGGGTTCACCGTTCACCGTCAGCAGCCGTTTGAAGCGTCAGATGGCAGTTTAGGGAAATGGCTAAGTCTGGAACCCGTAAAGCAATTTAATTAGGTGCGCCTAATTTTTCAAGGGGTTAAACGATGGATTTTGCAGTTGTGTCTCCCAGCAGACATTTCTTCCTTGTTCAGTAGGCTTTCCGTTGAATTCTTCAGATCAGTCTCAGCATCACCCGGTCATCCGGAAATCAGTGTCAAAGTTGGCCAGTCGTGACAGTGCTGTCAACTATTAAATAGGAAGTTAGTAAAAAAACGAAGTATCTTGAGCAAAAGGACACCTATGTGCTCAAGTGGTGACTTTTCGGAATCAGTAAAGTCAAAAGATGAATCTCAGAGCTTCAACCAGTTTGTTAACTGAAGTTCAGAATATGTCTATTTTTAGCACCATTACATGATAATAATTATTTTATTATTATTTTCAAATTTGAACTTCAGACAGTGGCAGTCGAACTGAAAGGCAACCAATCAGAGGCTTTCTATTCTGGTTAGGGTTTATGAATTCTTGCAGTTGCTAAGTGGTGCGAATTCTTTATTATTTATATGTGACGCCATCTTCATTATTCTTCACAAGCTTTCAAAGAAATTCGTATTTCTCAAGAGCAAAATTAATCTCAAGAGAAATTCGTGATTTTTCAAAGGCAAGCTCATTTCTTTCAGAAGAGATCGAATTTTATTAATTCAAAGCAAATTCAAGAGCAAATTCGTATTTCTTCAGAGGTGAAGGGCGCACTTCCAAGACAATTCGCAAATCTTTCTTTTCAAAGGCGTATTCCAAATTCTTTTCAAAGGCGTCTCAAATTTCAATACAATTCGCAAATTCTTCAAGGATTTTAAGGCGAATTCCATAAACAATCAAAGGCGAAACCTCAAATTCAATACAAATTCGTATTTTCTTCAAGGAGAAATTCGAATTTCTTTCATTAAAAAGGCGCAAATTTCAAGAGGAGCAATTCGTGGTTTTCCCAAACAAGGCGAATTCTTCCAATTCAGAGGCAAAATCTTCATCAATTCATAGAGGCGATTTTTCCTAACATATCTTTTTGCAGATTCAAGTTCACAAATATCAGTTATTTGAAGAAATCTTGGGCGATTTTCACAGAAGAAGACATCAAAAAACGTCTTTTGCATCCTTTAAATCTCAGATTTCTTACAAAATACATTGTGCATGTTCCTGAAATTGGCGAATTTGGCAAATCTCAGTATCTGGATCGTTTCCATATAATTTCCTCGAGTTGAATTTGTGCGCTTGATTTTTCACGAATTTCAGCTTCAGAACATTCGTTCTCGAATTGCTAATTTTCTCAAGTGAAAATCTTTGTACAATCGAGTAGAAGTTGAATTTTCGCAAATCTGACCTTCTGGGTTGTCTTAGAATCCTTTTCTGGACAAAACCCATATTTCAGATTTTTCGCTGAAAATAATTTTTCGATAGGCTATTTTTAGCCTCAGCAGGCTATTTTTAGCTTTCCAGAAATCTTGTTAGAACATAGT
>VDFB02020017.1:0-70924 GCA_007258455.2 Sequoia sempervirens | reverse complement strand
TTTGAGCATCTTTATCATTGAAATCAATTGTTATGCCACATAGGGTTCCAAGAGATTGAGGTGATAAGGCTGTTTTGTGTTAATTTACCATTGTGATTGATCGTTATGCCACATAGGGTTTCGAGAAGTTGCAGCAATAAATCTGTTTTGTGAATCTTTATCAATATAATCGAAGGTTATGCCACATAGGGTTTCGTGAGATTATAAAGATAAAGGCTGTTTTGTGAAGGCTTTCTGTTTCGATCGAGTGTTATGCCACACAGGGTTCCATAAGATCGTCTTAGTGAATTCTTAAATCTGTTGTATCCAATAAGCTTGTTTAGATTGAGATGATAGTTGTGCCACCTTGCCCTCAAGTAGAGAGTCTAAACATGCTTATCGTCCGATAGTCATACCTTGCTCCGTTTCCTCTTGCTCTGTTTCCTGAGGAGATTGGATAGATGTAAGTTGTAGTTTAGTTGATTTGCAAAACCAGAGAAAACTCAGCTGCAACGTGTAAGTTCTTTCAAGAAAGCCTTGTGCCTCTAGCAGCTGAAACAAAAAGACAGGACATAGTTTTAGCTTATTTTCCTTTGCAAGTACATTTGTCAAAGCATAACGAGGGAGCTTCCCCTCCATAATTTGAAGAGCACCCATTGCGTAGTGTGCATAGGCTGTTCATAACAACTTCTACTCCAGAGGTGTTAGTTGTTACGCCAACAAGGAGGTAGAAGGTTTCGTGCCAAATTGTTTACGAGGTGTAGTAAGCTCCATACTACGAGCTTTCCTCATGGCCTCTTGTAAAGTAGGTGGATCAAATGCCTTTATCCAACCTTTCATGGGCTCAAAAAGACCCTCACTAAACAATATGATCAGCCTTCTCTCTAAGATGCCTGTCACCATCACGGATAGTCTTTGGAACTCTCTAGTGTACGATTCCAAGCTACCCAACTGTTTTAACTATGAAAGATCCCTGAAGAATAGTTCAGGATCACGTCTATCAAATCTCTCTACCAGTCCATCAGTAAACTCCTGGTACGAGGTAATCCTATCATGGTGTAGTGTTGCCATGCCATGAATCCACCAGTCATGTGCTATGCCATCAAGGTGGAGAGCTGCAAATCGTATAGCATCTTCCTCTAGCATAGGACGTAGTGTCAGGAATGTATCCAACTTACTCACCCAGGCATGTGCTGTAACTCTACCACTGCCATCATAGTGAACTAAAGTTAGTTTGTTGGTAGCCTGTCTGAGATCACTTTGTTTGTTTCTAGGCCTCCTGTCATTCCCGTTACGGTTATACTCCCTCTTCTGGCTCATGAATCTATCGAAGTTAAGGTGCTCCTTAACTCCCGGAGGAAAAGCATCCCATTCATCATGCATAGTCATGATGTTATCAGCAAAATTCACTTCACCACCCTGTTCAACCTCTTCCTCTTCATCAGCTTCATTTCTGATTAAAGTGGGACAAGTAGCTCTCTCAAAGGTGCGTGCTAGAGCAATAATTCTATGTGGTTCTCCATGAATACTGCCTTCCTAATCTCGACCCTGATTCTGACCTCTATGAAGTGTCAAATTTTGAACATTTGTGCTTAGCTGCTGGAGGATATTCGCCACCTATTCTTGGCCTGCCACCATGCCTCTAAGTACATCTCTAGCTTCTCTGTCCTCTTCATTGAGAGGATTCCTGTGAGAACCTTCAGCCATGTTATCAAAGTCCAATTCTTCTTCCTATTCGTCAAACGGAAATGCTGAAAAAGGTTCAAAAGTACTTCTCTGCAAACAAGGCCCCTGCGTGAGTAGTACCTGTCAAACCTGTTCTGATGAGGCTGCATAGAAACTGCTAACCCTACAAGCTGGCAGGATCAGATGCTCTGATACCACTATGATGAGCCCTGCTGGCTCTCAACTCAAACCCCAGTATTTTCTTAAATCTTAATGTGTGTTTTAGTTTTTTAAGAGAAAGTTTGTAGACAGAAGAGAAGGGGCGCATCATATAAAAGCTCATAAATTGAGAAACAGAGCTATTTTCTACAGATTGAAAATGCAGAAGGTATTATTTAACAATAACAAATAGATCACAAGTGCTAAACATACCAAAATGTTTCCAAATTATTTATTTAAAGGAGTAAGCCAACTCGCCAGCCAAGAATGGTGAAAACTGGCATATGTGGACGCCTAGCCTCCAGAATTGACTTTCCTCACTCAGAAACAGGATACAATGAGATAATAGTAGTAGCCGCCCATAATGAAGCTCAAACAGGAGCCAAAAAGAAAGCACCCTAGCTTCTAGCTTCACACGCCATCCTCCAAGAAGGCTCAAATTTCAATGCAAATGGTACGGCCCAATGAAGAAACTGAAGGATCAAAGTTGGAACTACAGATCTGCTGAAGACGGCGACTCTGGATGAAGTAACCCTCTTCCTTATTGCCAACAACTGAATACTGAATAATAGAACCCTGATTGAAGCATGTAGAACCTCTGTATGAAGCTCTCACAATTGCACAAATTCGACTAGTCTCTCACAGTCTCAAAAGTGCTCAACATTGAAGAGATATCGTTCTCCAATGGAAGATTGCTCAAAACCCTAATCACAGGTAAAAGCACAGAAGGAAACCCAAGGCAAAGTTGAAATAATCAAGAATGATGTTCTCATTGCCCAAAAATGCCTTATATCAAAAAGGCACGCATTTCCAAGAAGATACGCCCTTTTCCATCATTTAAATCTTTTAAAATATTATTAAGTCCTTTTCAATAGTTATGAACTTAATATTTGGAGCCCACTTAAATGATTAAGTGATTTAATTTTAAATCACCCATTTTATGAATATTTAAGTGATATAAAAGGGATAAAGTCAATTTGACTTTATAATAAAATAATAAGTTAATTAATAACTTAAATCACTTAAATAAGCATAACTTCCTCAAATCTTCATAGAATTCTATGCCATCAGAAGCTGTCACCTCCTGAACTGCCAAGGCCTGCTGTGAACCAATTATTGAGCTTTGAAAACGAGAACGATCAACTCCTCTAGAAAACACCACTGACCCTCTAACCATTTCAGCTAGCCCACAAGCGTCCAAGAAAAGGCTAACACACTGTTCCCGAGAACTGACTAGAGCAGGGACATCACAATACTTGATACTCAATATTGGAAGATCATAGCCGATAACGCCAGGATGAAGAGAGCATAGAAAGGACCCCAACGACAACCCAATTGTGTAGGAGCACCTTGTCAGGTTTAAGCCTCCATGAGGCCAATTTGTGAAGTTTGAGTTAGTTAGGTGATCTAAGCTTGTAATAAGGTCATTTAGACCGTTTTGAACGTGTTTGAGTCTATTTTAGGTCCTAGGAGTTCTTGGTTGGGTCATTTTGCAATTATGGTTAAAAGCTGTCAATTCTTGCAAAATTGTCATATTGAAAAGTTGGAATAATGCAAGAATGGGAATATGAAGAGTAAAAATCATGTAGAAGTTGATTAGTTAGTTGGGAAGTTAGAAATGGTTTTAATATGATAAATATGTAATTCCAACTCGAATTTGGGGTGTTGGAGATGGTTGGAAATTGTGAAGAAAAAGAAACCCTTGTTTTTGTGCATTATTTCTGAATTTTTCTCATGTTGCAGAATGTTCTCTTGTTTTGTACGGATTGTATCTTCATACAACGATCTGAAATTGATTGGAGAGGTTAGTGATGAGAATCTACTTTCATTTGCAATTTGTCTCATCAATTTTTATTGAGATTTGTAAAAGTTA
Organism: Sequoia sempervirens; assembly: GCA_007258455.2. Taxonomy (NCBI): domain Eukaryota; kingdom Viridiplantae; phylum Streptophyta; class Pinopsida; order Cupressales; family Cupressaceae; genus Sequoia; species Sequoia sempervirens. The sequence goes on along the minus strand of VDFB02020017.1, from coordinate 67,188 downwards.
TGGCATTTTTGGTACAAGCTGTCCTGAATGACTAATTTTTCTGTAATAGTCCAAAAGAAACACATGGTACGGATTGGTACGGTACAATAATGGTCTGAAACCAATGGGTGGATAAATGAGTCTAGTTTCGTTTCCTTTTTGTTTCATCTAATTTCATTAAGATTTGAAAGAGTTATGACAATTTTGGTGAGAGCAGGTTTGTGATAAAACTAGGATTTCCAACAAGCATTAAGAAAACTATATCTTTGTATTGCGCCATCCAAAAAGGCTCAACCTTGGTAAGATTCTTCTTTACATTGCTGCACAAGGCTCCTACAAAGGGATTTGAATTATTTGATCATTTGGGAAAGATATGGAGGTTTTTTTGTGTCTTTTCATAGTAAATATTGTCATAACCCTTGGTGAAATGAGGGTTTAACAAAATAATGCATTGTTGAGTTGTTTGATGTAATGATCATTTGTATGCCATCAATATGCATGGTGAGTAGGACAGTAAGTGGAAAGTTTTGTGATTGAAGAGCTGTTTGAAACTGATCTATTTGTGATGGTTGATGGTTTTGAACCTCGGCTCCGAACCACCCAAGAGTGACAAATATTGAAGAGGGACAAGTGAAGGATTTTGATGTTTCCATGAGTGTAGGGAAAGCACCGGAACATACAAATCAAGGCTCTCCAATCAGGGTGTTGTCACAAAGGGTGCAACCGAGAATCAAGATGGTGATTCCTCTAGCAAGTTTGAATCTAGAAAGGTAGAAACTTCCAAAATTCACAAGGAATGGATCAAAGGATCCTATGAGACATTGCAAGACATGCTAGACAATCTGGGTAGCAAATGGCCAAGATGACAAGACCTATTGGCTGAGGGTATTTCCAACAACTCTTAGAGGCATAGCTATAGACTAATATATAGAATTGGACATAGCACACAAAGCTACATGGGATGCATTGAAAAGAGCATTCCAAGAGGAATTCAAACTCCTGAGAGACAACAATGAAATTGTAGCGGAGACCTACAATACTAAACAAGCATGAAAATATACGAGCTTACAATCGTAGGCTCAAAGAACTATTGGTGAATCTAGAAAACAAGCCGGCAGATGGATTGAAGAAGAGGTGGTTTATCAAAGGGTTAATCCCTTCATTAAGATAAAAATGAAATTTGTACCCCCCTTCGATATTGATGCTTACAATTGAGCGATGGACATAGAGAGTGAGGACAAGACATCCTCTCAAGGGAAGAGAAAACAGACGAAGAAGATAGCTCGAAAGAAAATGGTGACAGTGAATCCAAAACGATACAAGCCTTGAGGAGGGACATGATGCGAATTATGAAAGAGTTAAAAGCAGAGAAAGAAGCCATCAAGGAAAACAAAGAACTATAGTGTATGGTATGCAAGAACGAGGGCCACATTAAGAAAATTATCTCAAGAAGCTATTCTATGACATTTGCTAGGTTATGGGTCATTCAATAAAGAAGTGCCCATACGATTTGAAGACTAGGAATACACAAGTACTATTTACGTAGGGAGAAGAATCCACTCCATTAGAGCCACAAAATACATCTCCAAACAGTTATCGAAATCAAAGAGGAAGAAGCTAAATACAATATGACCCTGTAATGTCCCCTTCTTAGCACTAGTCCTTTTTGGTGACCATTAACCTATTTCAGAGGCTTGTAGGCTAGTCGGAGGCATAATTAGGGTTTCCTATTTTCTAGGGGGTATCTTTCTAAATTTTCAAGGCATGCCAGGAGTTTGCCAATATGTCTTCTCGATCTTTCTAGGTTTTTAGAGAGCTTCTAGGGGGTGTCACATGTATTTTGATCAATGACCTGTTGACGTGGTTTTTGAGACCGCACCAACACAGAACAAAGTTTCCCAACGGATACTCTATTCTCTCTTGAACAAAGTATTCAGCATGCTAAGATTGTGAGTGAGTTCATGCTTTCAACTCCAAGGTTCCTTAAATGCGAATAGACCTAGTTTGGTTGATGTGTATTGTTGTGTTCTTACGAGGGGACTTACACAATTGTTCAGACTTCTTGCAGTTAGCAGCCGGTATATGATTTGAAGGGGATTCTTGCGTGTATGATTTGGCAATATAGTTCGTTTTCCTAAAGCTAATCAGAAATATGCGGAAAGTAAAGGGTATAGGGCCTAAGAAACTTATATTCTATTCTAAATGCAGGATATATGGAGCTCAATTTTGGTAGACTTCAACCAAATTTCACCTAGCCTCACGTCGGACAGCCTCAGCAAAATCAGTGCAATCTTCAAAGGGATAGCAAAAGATGTTCAAATTATAATTTGGCATACATACACCATCATAACGACGCATATAAGTATACAAATCACAATCGAAGTTAAACTTAAGATAATTTCCAGTCGACCACGCAAGGCGAACTTATCATCAACAAGCCGCTAGTGGTATGGAATGAAAGAAGCTACCTCAACAAAACACCACACATCAAAGTAAACTACTTGCATGAAATTAAGCTACTTGGATTCGAAAGGAAGAAGAGACCTTGCTAGCTATTCATGACAAGACGAATTCCACCATCAATGAAAAGATCTATTATCATGAAAAGTGTTACACAACAATCTCCACAAAAGTTTTCAAAGGGAAAACTTTCTTTCTTCTCCACTATGCAAAATGTCTACAATGCTCTACTCTCTAGCCTCTAAGCTCTAACTCAATTCTGATTCTAATCTCCTGTTCTAATTTCTAATCTCTAATGAATTACAAATGAGGGGGACTCCCCCATTATATAGCTAGCCAAGTCCCAAAAGACGGCTAGGGTTACAATCAATAGAGTGGCTAGAATCGTGCCACCTCAGCCCTAACCCTAAAAACTGCCAGAATAGGGAGTGGTACATTAAATGAATCAAAGATTCCCACTCACTCCCAAAAATAGTAAAGGCAATAAATTCCCACAATCAGTCTTCTAGAAGATCCTCGTCCAGCAATGTGTTCCCGTTCTCCTTCTCTCTAGCTGCAAGCTCAACAAATTTGCCAAGTACAGCCTCAACCTCCTGAACTGAAATGGGTGGAACACAATCTAGTTGAAACTCTAACACTGTGACTGAATGCTCATGCCTCGTACAAGATTTTCTCCAAGCAACCAAGGAATCTTGTGTGCTCTGAATCAAACTGGAGAAAGTAGAAGTATTCTCGAAATCATCCTGTACGAAGGTCTTAACATCTGAAAAGAAAGGCACCAACCTACCCCTCAAATTATCCACATTAACTTCATCTGGATTCAGCCGTCTAGCAAATATGGCCTCAAAGGTATTCTGAACTCCATCAATAATATTGGCCATAGCTTTATGTACCCTGGCTGAATCTGCCTATGCCTTGTCGAAGAAACCACGCCCCGTGATCGCTGAAGAATACCATCTCGAGAAATCATATCTGTCATTCTCCTGAATGACACCTCCATCAATCAGCGATCGCAACGGAACATGTCTCAATGCCTCAAGACGCTGAATTACTTTACTCTGATAGATAGAAGCATCGCCCAAAGCATGATCAACTGCCTCCATTCGTGCCAAAATACTAGAGGCCTGCTGAAAAGCAAAAGCAAGGTCCTCCATAAACTTTTCGGTCTCAGCACGAACCCCTATGACCCACTTGTCCGCTTCTTGTGCCATCTTTCCTAACTCCATCAAGCCACTGATTGACTCTCTGGGTATCTCCACTGGAGGCTCTATCACTGGAATCTCCTGCCCTCGAGAACGAGACAACTGCTATACATATCCAATTAAAGCCTTGTGTTCTCTTTTCAACCTTTTGTATTTTCCTTCCTTCTTGAATAATCTGTCTTTGAGGGCAAGATAGGAGTTGTCACACTCCTCTACAATCTGCGCACCAGTGGGGCATCCCAAATCCAAAGTCGTGACCACATAATTCTCAGGCACTGCTTCATTTCGGTCACAATCAACTTGTGGCACGGCAACGTGAAGAGTACGGGAACCATCCTCTTCAGTGGATATCTTCGAAAATTTTCTTGCTTTCTTCTTCTATGGAGGTGCATTGATCCTGTTCAAAAATTCTTCCATCTCAACTGCTGGATCAATTTCCTTGCTGGGGCTTCTTCTCATTCTATCCTTAAGCCAATCAGACACATCGTACTGTATATCAAAGGGCTGCTGTTCTTGTGCCTCTACTTCTCGAACTTGCTCAACCTCTACGTCATTCTGGCGAGGCTCATCGTCCTCAAGTGGCTGAGTGCCTCCTGAAACTATATCATCATCATCGTTCATAGCCGCCTCTAACTCCTGCTGAAACTGGGGGTCAGTAATAGTCCCCTCATCATCCTGCTGATCAGCCCTAATAGGTGCGTTGACACTCTGGCCAACTGACTCTCTACGTGGAGGCTGAATGTTATCCTGTACCACTTGCACCTGATTCAGTGCATTCCTCTGATCAGCAAATAAAGAGACCTCCTGTATACTTGGAGAACGTGTCTCCAATGGTGATGCAACTGTGACCCGTGGAGGTTCTGGCTAAGTAGGCTCCTGTCGAACTAGCTCTTTCTTTTTAGACTCTGGACCTCGTGTGATTTGTTTCTTCCTGCCAGTGGTGGGCGTCCTGTGATCTCCCATCAAATTGTAAGTCAAAGCAATTGACCTACTCTTCAACCTATTTACACGTCTATCAACCCATGCTCTAGTGAATGTCAGGACAGGAATAGAAAGTGTATCCAAATCTGCAATCTCAGGTTCTGACCAATCTGGAGGTGGAAGTGGAGTATCTCTAACAGCTGCATAATCCGGATGAACAACATCCATATCCTCATTCACCTGGTCTGGAACCGGCACAACTTCACACTCCCTGATCAAAGTAATTGGCAACCGAGAGAACATCCTTTTCCTTACTTCAATCTCATCAGCTGCATCAGCCCAATAATCCTCAATGGTGGCCTTATGTTTAAAATCCTCTGACAGTACCCATTTGATGTTATGATGAGGATCGTAGTGCTGTCGGCTGGTGTGATATGAGAAATGATAAAATTGAAGCTCACTTTCAGCCTCTCTAGCTGCCTGTATTGAAGCACACACCTCATCCGAGTTGCCCATGACAATTGGGAATTCAATTCCTCCCTTCTTTTTCTTTTGAATCTTATCAAAGGCGAGCAATTGCCTAGATATTTATAGCATCAATATTCTATCTGTTGGGTACTTAGGCAGCCTATATGGGTACGATGAAAAACCTTGCAACCTAATGTAAGAAAATTTTGGAAACTGTTGTTACATCCCGATATTATAGCTACTATTGTATAGGGCAATTGATTGTACTGTTTGAATCTTGATGATGAATAAAACATGGTTGATCTCGTTATTAAATAAATGAGTCCTGTTTAAATGATGGTTTCATTTGATTGTTACTTCTAAATGATTTAGTTTTGATTAAATGTTGCATACAGTTATGGAATAATGTTAATCTAACTTGTGAGATGTTTTTACCTTGTTATGAGCATATGATTGCCGGTGTCATGTCGTGATATGCAGGTATGAAGACTGTACCTCCGGACAGAGGAGAGACATCATTCGGGGAGGAACTTGGTCGGGTAAACAGTAACGATTACCAAATTGAGCATACACACACATACTATTGAATGAGTAAGCCAAGTTTGTTTGTCGAGGCAACGGTAAGTCATCCATAGGCTTGTGTATTGACTATAAGGATTCTGAATTCACTTCTTTATGCTTTAGGGATGAGATTGTTTAGACGTCAGACTTTCCAAACCATGATCCAAGTATGAATTATGTGAATATTATGTGTTTTGATTAATTAGGCACATACATCTATACATACGCATATACAAGTGTATATGTGTACACATTCCGTCTGATATCTGTAGTGGAGATAATATTTAATAATACTGCCTAGCAAAATTACATAAATATCTATGTATTAATGTATATATTAATAATGTGATTATATTATGAATATATGTATATACATAAATACATAAATACCTATGTAAATGTGTATATAGTTATATATTTAAATATATATATATTAATATTAAGGTATATATATATATATATATATATATATATATACATCACGATGTAATGTCGGAAAATATATATATTTATATATATAAAATATTACACTTAATTGAAATATATATGTGATAAAATATATAAATAAATAATATTGAAATGTGGATTATATAAATTTTAAAATAATTACACAAACTATATTATATAAGTATTTTAAAATATACAAAATATATTTAAATAAAAGAATTGATAAAATCAAATGAAATGGAAAGTAAAACATTGTAAAGCACGAATGCCAAATCTGGGAAGAAATTAAAAATCGCGGATTTCATAAAAATCACGAATTGATAAGAAAACGCGAATTTTTCTAGAATGTATTCTTTGAAGTGTTAATCTTCAAATATGAGCCTGCATATATGCGCCATATTTACTTTGAAAAATCTATTAAAATATTAAAGTTTTATCAAAGCGAAATAAAGAAGAAAAACGCGAAAATGCAGAAGGTAAAATGAAAAACGCGCAGGAAATTCGCGCGACTAGGGCCGGACAGTTGAAAATGGCCGATTTATCTCTTGCTTGGTGAATAAAATGAAATCTGGACGCCATTAGAGCAAGGAAAAAGTCTTCAATAAAACTTGGCAAATAACCTAGCTGAAAAAACGCGTGAGAACAAGCGCTGTCACGTTTTAACAAACTGAACGAATTCAAATTGAAATAAGCTTTGCTGCTGTCAAAAATGGAGGTCGAATCACCTTCATGTTTGATGACTTAGGGTTAAATAATCCGCCAAATGTCTTTTGACTGTTTCTGATTACTGTGTTGTCATTTGGCATGCCTACATAACTGGGAATCCGTTGTATTTCGGGCCCTATATAATGACGCCCTTCCATTCATTGTGAACACACCTTTTGAGAGCAATCTGAGTTTAGTGTTTTCATTCCATATCCATTTTATAATACTGCCTGAGTTTTCCTGTATTGCTGAGTTTGATAAGCACAGTAAATTATTTCCAGCATTTACCAGTCACAGTGAATTAAAGTCAATTTGAGTTTAAAGTGAGGAATTTGTATTGCTGAGTAGGAATTGAGTGGTGAAAACACGTCTGAGAGAAGAGTTATAGGAGTTCACTATAGAGTGAAATACTATCATAAAAGAAGCCATATTTAGCTGAAACTCCGGAAGCTTATTTCAAGGAGGAATTTTGAAAGAGCAAGTCTGGAACGAGAAACTCTAAAATCAGGCAAGAGTCTTCCTATTATATAACTTTTGTTTAAGTATTGTTTATTTTGCGTCTTGTGTTCATTGCTTTCAATTAGCTTAATAGGAAAGAACCAATTCGATGAATAAAGCAATGCATTAAAGGAGAAAATGTGTAAAGGATTCAAGGATTAAGGGGAAAATTGTGAATAAGGGATTATTTGGGTTAAAAGTTTAAGGAATTAGAATGTTTCTCTTGCATTAGAACGAAATAATGGAAAAGATAAAAGAGAAGGATTTGTTTACATTTTAAATGGTTTTTGCATGTTGTGTATAATCTCTATATGTGGGAATACGTAGACATACTTATTAGCTACTAGGATCGAGATGATGGCAGAATCAAGGGAAGTCTTTTAGCTTAAGTTATAGGGATAACTGAGACAATTTAAGTACTCCTAGGATAAAGAATTCCTAGTTAGGAGGAATTGGTACAAGACTCTTGAACACTGTTTTCATTTCTAGTAGGTTCGTATGATTGTAGGATGTCTGGGATGACGGATTCACCCATTGAAGGACAAACCTATGCGTAGAGTAAGGAAGCCTTAAGTCAAATCGGCCCTGAGTAGTGTTTATGATAGATGACCTTCATTCGAAGTACTGAATGAGAATACTTTGGCCAAAGTAGTGAAAGGTACAACATCCACCTAGATGTGAGATAGTTGAGACTACACTGTCAGTTCATTGTGATCCGAGTACTAGATCGAGATTGTGAAATAGCAAGGTTCTAGTTGAGTAGGACACAACACTATGCTCAGTTGGTAATCGTTAAAGGGATACCCTACCAATCTCTTCCGGAAGGGAGGGCCGTTCATTGCAAAATGATCGTGCGGGGGACCGCATTATAAGTCCGTGGTTGGCGGAAAAGCGCCCGAGTGATGTTTCTCCTCCACAGCAAGCGGCCGATGTACCAAGATTTGAAAGGACGGATTCCTGGACCTTCTTACTTCTATTTGTGCAAAAGCTTACGAGCTATGTATGTAACTGTATTTCTTTTTAACTCTGATTTATATTTGCAATGAAAATGAAATTCATGAGGAAACATATTGTAACTTGTACATGTTATCAATAAAGAAAGGAAGAAATTTATTGTAATATCTTTGTTATATGTTACTTTTACATGTTTAAAGTGAAAATGGGAAAGAATCCTCTGACAGTACCCATTTGATGTTATGATGAGGATCGTAGTGCTGTCGGCTGGTGTGATATGAGAAATGATAAAATTGAAGCTCACTTTCAGCCTCTCTAGCTGCCTGTATTGAAGCACACACCTCATCCGAGTTGCCCATGACAATTGGGAATTCAATTCCTCCCTTCTTTTTCTTTTGAATCTTATCAAAGGCGAGCAATTGCCTAGATATTTATAGCATCAATATTCTATCTGTTGGGTACTTAGGCAGCCTATATGGGTACGATGAAAAACCTTGCAACCTAATGTAAGAAAATTTTGGAAACTGTATGAACCAGCATCCATACCTTTCAATTAATTCCTGGGCTTCCCTCGAGATTCTGTGATGTAACCGCTCCTGAAGCAATCTCGTGATATACATGGTGAAGGAATCGTTGACACGCTTGTAGTGAGTTGTGCTTGCCAAATGCAATTGCGGACAGGCATCATATATTTTAAACTGGTGGGAGCCACAACCGACAGGTTCCTTGTAAGAGATCCCTCTGTACTTCGTCATACGTGCCAACATATAGATGATGTAAGAGCTCATGTAAAATGTCTTCGTCCTTCTAAGGCTCAGGAGCTGCTCATGCAAATTATCACTGATCATCTCGGCCCAATTGACATAGTCCTTCCCTTCCAGCACGAGGTTGATGTAGTAAAACATCCAAGGCTCGAAAATAAATGATTGTGCACAACCACCAACCCTGCTCAGCATCATGATGAGATCACAGTATTCTTGTTTCAAGTCATCCGCAATGATCTGCTTTGGTAACTTTGTACGAGAAGGCTTGGGAGTGCTCATCCAATGAGTGTTAATCGTCTCCGTGCATCTCTCGAAAGCAGAAGCGTACATTCGCTCTGCTCGCTTTCTGGATTTGTAAACCATATTCCTGTGCATCGGGATCCCGAAAGCTTCACCAATGGCTGCTGGAGTAAGATTGGCTAGTACTTGGCCATCTGGTGACATGATCGATCTATGATCCTTCTCATAATAATTGGCGCACTCCATCATCAGCTCCAAGCATTGAATGGCTGGCGGGAAACCAGCAGCTGCCTATAACCCACTTCGAACAATATTGTGCGGAGTAGTTGAAGGTCGATGACTTCCAATTCCCAACATTCTGTTCTTGAAGGTCTCTAGGTTGATGGAGCCCAAGTTGGTGTCCGTCAGCTTGCCCAACTTTGAAATGAACTTTGATTCTGGCATGAATGTCTTACTCAGCTTCTTGATCACAGCCTGTCTGGATGCACCGTTATTATCCTTGCCAGTCGCCCTTGCCTCAGCCATCTGCAACATAACAACTTTCATCAGCAAATTAAATTTACAAAATAAGATAAGACATTGCGTAGGGGCTGCAGTCGACTTCAAGAAGCTGCAATAACTTTTCTTATTTGCAAACCTCAGCTTCTTCTCTTGAACTTCAACACTTAGAAAAAGTTTCTAAGTAAATTTCAGTGACTTCACTACTCTTCAGCAACTCCAATCTGCAACTTGAACTTTGATAAATTCATACTTTACACCAGCAATCAGCAATCAGCAAGTTCGTACTTTCTTTAAAATTCTCAGCAACAAATCAACTTCAAGTTCGCACCTTCCTTTAATCAGCTAGTACGCACTTCCAGCTTCAGCAATACAGTCTTCTTCAAGCCTCAACAAAGTCAAACTTCAACAAACTCTTCTTTAAGTCGAAATTTCCTTCACTTGCACTGGCAACTTAAGGCGCCCTTCTCTAGCAGTCTCAGCAACTTCAAATTTAAACTTCAGCAAATTCCAATCCTCAGCAAAATTTCGAACTCTTCAAGCTTCAACAATTCTCAGCAATACTTCACTTAGAGCAAATTCGAATTTTCTCAGCTGTGGAAAAAAAGTGAGAGACCTCTTCATTTTATAGCCAAAATTTGAATTCTAGAAGAAGCCAATTTTAGCCAGTGCATTAAACTTCCACTACTCCACTTCAAGAATTCGAATTTTCCCTCTCTGGTATTTCTGACACTTGTCTCTCGACGTCAGGAAACTTATTCTTCTAGAAACTTGACTTTGACTGGCATCTTTGAATTTATTTTTGAAAAATTTAATTTAAATCCATCTTTTTAATTCACCAGCCAGGGCTCTGTCACTTGAATTCGAATTTAACTCCTCATCACCTCTGGAAAATTCATCACTAAAGAATTCAATCAAAATTATCTAGGCAACTCATCTCGAATTCATCATTCGGAGAAATTCATTTTGAAAACACATTTTATTCATCTGCCTTAGAAAATTTTAAATTCTCCCCTTAGGAAAATTCACAATTTGAGCACTGATTAAATTCTTCATTGAAAAAGTGTTGGTGAAGTGCGGAAGACATAGAAATTCATCTATCATCGCAAATGTTCAATACCCAGAAGAGAATTTTCTTCAGAATGCTTCGAATCCATGGGTACCCAACGAACGGGTTCATTTAATTTTTGAATTTTGAACCTTAGAAAATATTATTCTGTCAAATTAAATCCATTCTTCGCCTGTGATCATCCTGTGTTGCTCCAACTTGAAGAACTTGAATTCATCCTGCATTATCATTTTTTGACTTCATCACTGAGAAAATTTGTTCGTGCTTCACGAAGGAAAATTTCACCACCTTGAGCTCTGGGCGTATTTTCTAAGGGAGAAAATATTTTGCCTTAGAACAAATTTTTTAAATCATCACTTGGAAAATTTTGCCTTAGAAAAATCTTCACCTTAAAAATTTTATTCAACCACGCCTGTGAGTAAAACACCAACTTCACTTAAAAAAATTTATTCATGCCTAGCACAATTTATTTCTCATTCACCATTTGCATTTTACTTCACACTTGCAAGGCACTTTTATTTAAAATTCTAACGCCTTAGAAAAATTCTCCAACACTTTAGAAATATTTCATTTTTCTTCACTCAACATATTAGGCGCATATCACTTGAAGAGGGGATTTAAAATCATGCCTTAGCATATTATCTTCACCACCTCACACATATCACCTTGGCCACGCCTTAGGAAAAATTCTCCAACACCACTTACCACCTTAGGCGCATTTGAGGCTTGAAGAGGAATAACGCCTAGCATTTACCAAGCTCTCACCACGCCTTGAAGTATTTTTAATCACATTTCACTTTATTTACCAGCTTCATTTACTTTTACCATCCTAACTTGGGCGCATTTCCATGTAGGTGAAGGATGACTCTTCAACTTCCGTTTTTTCGTCTTCACATGCTTTGTTTTGGGCGCATTTAGGAGGGTGAGGAGGACGAATTTCCTTGACTTGTTGGCTTGCTTCCATCTTGGGCGCATTTTGGCCTAGCTGGTGGATGAACTTGTTTGACCACGTCCTTTGTGACCTTTCACCTCCCTCTTTTGTCTTTACATGCATGTATTTGGGCGCATTTTGCCTATGGAGGAGGATAAAAAGCTTTGACTCCTTTGACTTATTTGCCTTTTGGGCGCATTTTACCCCAGCTGCAGGATGGGCGCATTTGGAGGGGGGTGGCAGATATTCAGACTTAGAAATTTTTTTAACTTTTTCCTTCTTCAAGTTGGGCGCATTTCCCTATGCCTACAGGATGAAAGGTGTTGACTTCTCTTTGACCACTTGTACTTTAGGCGCATTTTGCCCCTGGTGAAGGATAAACTTCATACTTAGAATTTTTGTGCTTGGCATATACTTGAAGGCGCATTTAGGCTAGGCAGAAGGATGAAAGGCGTTGACTTCCTTTGACTTATTTGCTTTTTGGGCGCATTTTGGCCCTGATGAAGGATAAACTTCATACTTAGAAATCTTCATGCCTCCTCATCAACTGGGCGCATTTTTCCATGTTTACTGGATGAAGTTCCAGACTTGGAATTTTTTCTCATTTTTGCCAGTTTCTCATGCCCTGCTATTTATAGCAAGTCCTTTGAATTTGCATCTCTGAAGCTCGGAACGACTTGAAATTTTGCACATTGCATCCTTATGATCTTGTTGTTCTGTCGACACTGCCGCTTTTAGCCGGCCTGCTATTTTTAGCCCATTTCTGAAGGTGGATTTACTATAAATAGTAACTGCTTGCTTTTGATAGCTCCACTGCTCCGATTAACTTGAAATTTAAATGAGGCGCTCCTCACCACGCAACCTGCCGGTTGACATCAACGCATGCACTCGATTTACTATTTTTAGCCTGTTTCCAAATTGACTTACTATAAATAGTAAGTGCTCCATTTGACTTGAAATTTTACTAGCAGATAGCCTGAAGGATGCTGATCGCGATGGTTTACATCGGTTTTCAAAAATTCTGACTTTTGACTCCTCTTTTTAGGCTCCGAAGTTGGAAACCCTAATTCACTCTGCATGCGTATCAAATGATCTATGTTTGCTTCGTTTCTGCTGCATTGCGATCAACTCGTGATTCTGAACTGCTGGGAAGCGGCTGCCGGCACGCACCTGCTAAAAATAGTAAGTTCCTTACTGAGTGGTTATCTCTGTTTGCATGTCACACCATCGTGAAGCTTTCAAAAAACCCATCAGGAATCATCCGACATGCAAAAGAAACCTTGACATGCAAACCCTAAAAATAGCCTCGGAAGACTGAATTCTGAGAGTTGTCGTCTCACTTTGCATGTTATACCGTCGTGAAGGTCTCGAAAAACCCAGAAGGAATATGCCAACATGCAGAGAAAAATACTGCATCTGAGCCCTGAAATTTGTCCTGGAAGTTGGACTGCTAAAAATAGAAAGTTGTCTGTTTTCGCTCAAATTTTGCACATGAGCAGTTTGATGTGCTCTGAATGCTGTGTGACTGTCGGAATCTCAAAAATGCTGACGAATTGCCCTGAATTTCACACTTACTAAAAATAGTAAGTACCTCGGAATCAGATGAAAACTTGTTGGGAGCGTGCTGGAAACATGCTGACAACAACGTTAAGCTCAATTTTCAATTTATTCACTTTGTTCGACCTCAAATTGGCAAGGAAGATGGAAACCCTAATTTTCCGACTTGGTCAATTTCATGTTTAAACTCGATGACGGGCACAACCCTCGAAAGGCAGACATCAGAAAAGAGACAGAGCGAGAGAGAGAGAGAAAAACCCAAGCCAAAAGACCGGAACGGAGCAAAAATTAGGGGGTCCCCATCTTGGATGGGGCGATGTGTGAAAAGGTCACAACATGACCTTTTTCAAACTTACTATTTTTAGTAAGTTACAATGGCTACTCAAAATGTGCTCAAACAATGTTTGGAGTCACTATTTTTAGCAATATGCTATTTTTAGTAAGTTCTATTTTTGGCAATATGACTTGGCAGCAATTCAACACTCAATTACTAATTCTGGCAATGCAATCTTGGCAAAGGCTTCTCCAACTTTCTTGGAGTCAAAAAAGGATAGTTGATAACTTAAGTTATATTATTTGATATTTCTAATGTGTTTCTTGGCCCCCCACGCCTAGGCTCATTGACTTAAGTTGTTTTTAAATTATGGCCTCTCGTGTGGTCATCCAATTTGGAAAAGATTATTGTTTTTTATGAAGTTGATATTGCTAAGTCATGTTGGGCGCCCAAGGTCATGGACAAAGATGGACTTAAAAGATTATTATATTTCTCCTCATGAGGGCGTCCCTTTTTGGAGGGAATTGGAGATTTGAATTCCTAGGTTTGAAGCCTATAAATACAACGCCTCTCCCTCTCATTTGGTATCCATTTTTCTATCATAACAAAGTGTTGCCAAAATTGGTTCAGACTCTTGCTTCAAGGTTGAGACACCTCCTAGTTGTTCTTCAATTTCAAGTTTGAAAGACAACTCCTAGCTGATCAATGACTACTTCACTCAGAGGTTGCAAATTGACCTTCATTAGTGATGGCTTCCTTTGTGTTTTCAGTTTGGTGCGGCTTTGATGTTTTCTAGTGACATTTTGGTGTGTTCCTTTGCTGTTTTGGAGTTTTTGGAGTGCTTCTCCAATCTGCTGACCCACATTTATGCTCGTACCATTCCGGAGACTTGGCAGAATTTTGTGGGTATTGGCTCATTTTGTTCCTTGCATCTAGGCACCCCTTTTCCTAGAATTTCAAATTTTTAGAGGGAGAACTTGATTTTTGATGTTGGTCACCCTTCTTAGGAGGTCATACTTTCTAATAAATCCACAACTTTAATTGGTACGGTAGCTTGAAGTACTTGTGCCATAGCATGCTTTTGTATTGGACGAGAATGAGATGGTGCATGCTATGGCACAAATAGAATCTAGTGAGAATGAAGATCCAATAATCGAACCTCCGCTATCAGGCGACAAAGTGATTGATCCAATGTTACTGACAGTTAACATGACAAAAAAACCAACTATGGTGACTATGGAGATCCTTGGAAGGAATCTCACCAATACAATTGTTGATGGTCGGTCTAGCATGAATGTACTTCTAGAAGATACTTGGAGAAGTCTCAACAAGCCAACCATTTGGCTGCAAACATTTCAACTGATGAGTGTAGATCAACAAGGTATTAAGGTACTTGGAGTTTTAATGGGACAAAAGATAATTATTGAAACCCAAGCATTTTTGTTGAACTTTGGGGTCATTTCATTTAGGAAGAAAGCGAAAGTGTATGAAGCATTGTTCGGTCAAGGTTGGCTGGTAGCAACCAGAGTCAATCACAATTGGAAAAAGAATACAATCTCCATTGAAAACAAGGGTCGGAAGTATGTAGTTGATTTAAAGAACCAAACCGTAAGTGAAGAAGTGGCTTCCTCCGATTCATCAGATTTGGACTCTAAATAAGAATGGATAGAGAAGCATCATATGGGTCCAATAGAACCAAATGATGAAGGGATTCTAGAATTACAGACATACTCAAAGGATGAAACAAATACTCCCCGCAACCTATTCACTAGCAAATGGACGACTATGAGGTATTTTCATCGTTTGTAATTTTCTTGAAGCCACAACACTCAATGAAGAGGAACCGATGAAAAATGATTTTGAAAAGTTGGACAATTTATGTGTGCCAAATATTGATGTTTACAGTCGCGGACCTCATACTTCCAGCAGCATGATTAATAAATAATAAATTAAATAATACCCAACGGCTATTTAATTTATTATTTGCGATTTATGAAGGGACACCTTCATTCATTTGTAATTCATTATATTCAATTGTAATTGGGCCGACTTGTCCTTGATAAAAGAGACGCATTGTTTCATGTTGAGGCCGACACCCTTCTTGAAGAGGTGCGATCATGTATATATAGAAGGCTATGTTCACTCTTGTCATCGTCAAATCATTTCATCAAGTCAAGTACGAATATCTACAACAGAGTTCATTATTGCAGATCGAGATTATTCTTCAAGGAGATCGAATTTATCATTCAAGGAGTTCAATTGTTTGCATCAAGAGTGGTGCTAATAAATTCGGCCTTGTGTTGGCCTCATTGTAAAAGCGAATTGCTTTCCATTTCTCAATAATATAAGTGATATTATTGGCTGGGTTTTTCTCCCTCAAGTTGGAGGGTTTTCCTAGAGTATCTTGCTGTGTTATTGTGTGAAATTGTATTAATTCTGCTTATTCTAATTCTGATCCTAAAATTAACATGGTATTAGAGCGCGTTTAAGCAAGATCGTGATCAGATTTCTATAAGCAGTATACTCTTCCTCTCTTTTTCTCATCTTCGTGTGTCTATCTTATCTTCGAAAATGGTGAACGGGCTCAAGGTTGAAGATAGACTTGAAGGTGCTTCTAACTTCACCTCTTGGAAGTTTAGAATTCTGATTGCATTGGAAGAAAATGAGACTGCTGAGTTCGTGGAGAGCAAAGTTCCCAAGCCTTCCAATGAGAATAAGAAGTCACAATGGAAGAAGAATGGCACAAAGGCCAAGAAGATCTTGATTGATTCTGTGAAGGATCACCTTGTGCCTATTATCTCCAAGTTGAAGTCAACGAGAGAGATGTTCAAGACCTTGGAGGGATTGCATGAGATCAATAATACAAGTAGAGCTCTTGCATTGAGGCAACAGCTTCATCACATCAAGATGGTGAAAGGAGATTCAGTCATCTCCTTCTTCATGAAGATCACCGAGTTAAGAGATCAGCTTTGTGCCATTGGTCATATGGTTGATGATAAGGACTTAGTCATGTTGGCACTTATTGGTCATGAAGATCACCAAGTTAAGAGATCAGCTTTGTGCCATTGGTCATATGGTTGATGATAAGGACTTAGTCATGTTGGCACTTAATGGTCTTCCTCAATCTTGGGAACCATTTATCCAAGGAATTAGTGGAAGATCAAAGCTACCTAAGTTTGATCGTCTTAGGGCAGATTGCATTCAAGAGGAATCAAGATTGGCAGCGAGAGGCAATAAGCGGAGTTCTAACAATGAAGACATTCACGTACTTGCCGCTCAATCATCGAAGAGGAAAGGAAGAGAAGGGAAGAAAGGCAACTTCAAGAGGAACAGAGATAGAAGATTGGATGGTGCTCCTGAATCTAAGAAGAAGAAGGATCTTTCCCGCATACAGTGCTTCAGATGTGACAAGTTTGGTCACTATGCAAAAGATTGTCCAACTAGACCAAAACAGCATGTTTCCATAGCAGATGTGGGTGAGGTCTCCCTCAGAAGGATTCAAGAGACAATTCAAGTGGATTTCTATTTATTTCTGCTCTATCAAGCAATGTTCCAACAGATAGCAACACATGGTTGATTGATAGTGGCGCCTCTCGTCACATTATTGGATTCAGAGAACATCTTTCAGATTTGGTGGAGAGAGATACAAGCATTCAAGTCATAATTGGAGATGATGCATGCTATTCCGTGAAAGGTGTTGGAGCCTCCTCTCTTCACTTAGATTTCGGCATCTCTCTTCAGTTGAGCGATGTGTTATTTGTACTAGGCATCAAAAGGAACCTTGTTTCAATTTAAACTTTGGAGGACAAGGGATATCAAGTTGCATTTTCCGAGGGAAAATTTCTTGCATGGCCGAAGAACTCTAGCATCAAGACAGCCTGAGTGATTGGTGTTTGGCAAGAGAGTCTTTATAGGCTTTCCATTCGTCCAATGCAGGCTTTGTTGCATGATTCCACTAGTTCAAGTGAGCTTTGGCACAGAAGACTTGCTCACCTTCATTTCAGAGCACTTCCATCCATGGAGAAGATGGTCACTGGCCTTCCAAAACTCAGCCAGGAGCATGAAGGTACTTGCCGAGGATGCGCATTGGGTAAGAATACTAAAGGTCCTTTTCATAGTAGTGAAAGTAGATCTAAATGTATTCTAGATCTTGTTCATTCTGATTTGTGTGGTCCAATGTCTGTTGCTTCTTTGAGTGGTTTTTGGTATTATATAATTTTCATTGATGACTACTCTAGAAAGAGTTGGATTTATTTCTTAAAGACTAAAGAATCTGAAGAGGTACTTGAGAAATTCAAAGAATTTAAGGCTCAAGTAGAGAACTTGTCCAGGAAGAGGATCAAAGTTCTGAGATCCAACAACGGAGGAGAATACATCTCTCGAGGCTTCCGTAATTTTTGTATTGAGGCAGGGATTAAGAAGGAGTTTTGTGTCCCTTACAATCCACAGCAAAACGGTGTTGCAAAAAGGAAGAACAGATCCATTGTAGAGGCAGCTAAAGCTATGATCCATGATCAAGACTTGCAAACCTTCCTTTGGGTAGAAGCATCTAGAACTGCAGTGTATGTTCAAAATCGGAGCCCTCATCGTATTTTGGAGAACATGACTCCTAAAGAAGCCTTCACCGGTGTGAAGCCTGAAGTTAGTCACTTGAGAATCTTTGGCTATCCCGTGTATGTACATGTGCCTAAAGATAAAAGGACTAAGTTGGAACCATCTGGAAAGAAGGGAATATTTGTGGGCTATAGTGAATCTTCAAAAGCCTACAGGATTTACATTCCAGGTCAAAAACTGATAGAGATCAGCAGGGATGTCACTTTTGAGGAAAATGTGGCATTCAATAGATCTAAAGGTTCATTCATGGAGATAGATAATGAAGACCCTAAGACTCCTCAGGACATGGAAGTTGATCATACTCCTAAGATTCAGAGGGAGACTACTGAACCAGAAGAAGATGGTGATCCAGTTGAGCCTTTGGAACCAACTGATGGGCCGAGAGGTATTGTTATAGGTCGAAAGAGACCTCTATGGGCTAGGCAAACAATGCAGGAGGCAGAAAAGTTTGCAGCCCCTAGAGGAACATTCCGAGAAAGAAAAAGACCACAGAAGTTTCCAAGCTATGTTGCATTAATGAGTCATATCATTGAATCTGAGCCTTCTAGTGTTGAGGAAGCTTCAAATCAGCAAGTATGGAGAGATGCTATGGCTGAATAATATTAATCTATTATCAAGAACTATGTTTGGGATATAGTACCTAGACCAGAAGGGAAATCTGTTGTATCTTCTAAGTGGCTTTTCAAGATCAAGCATGCAGCTGATGGAAGCATTGAGAAGTACAAGGCTAGATTTGTGGCTAGAGGATTCTCTCAGAAAGAGGGAATAGACTATGAAGAAACCTTTGCTCCGGTTGCTCGATATACATCCATCAGAACTATCATTGCTATTGCAGTGGCTAAAGGATGGAAGTTACATCAAATGGACATGAAGACAGCATTTCTTAATGGTGTAATTGAAGAAGAGGTATACATTGAGCAACCTGATGGCTTTGAGATTCATGGGAAGGAGTCTCATGTTTGTAGATTGAAGAAGGCTTTGTATGGCCTTAAGCAGGCTCCTCATGTTTGGTATGAAAGGATTGATCGATACTTGATGAGCTTGGGCTTCTCCAAGAATGATGTTGATTCAAACCTGTACTTCAAGATAGTTGATGCTAAGGCATTAATCTTGGTTCTTTATGTTGATGATCTATTCTTACTGGAGAAGAACATCTCATTATCAAATGCAAGAAGGAGTTAGCTTATGAATTTGAGATGAAAGATCTTGGATACATGCATTACTTCCTTCGTTTAGAAGTATGGCAGAGGCGTAATCAGATCATTCTGAGTCAAGGGAAGTATACAATAGACATCTTGAAGAGATTTGGCATGATGGATTGCAAATCCATGTCTACACCGATGGAAACCAATTTGAAGAAGCTAAATGAGTCTACAGCTAGTTCAAATCTGGTGGATCCTACCATGTACAGGCAGTTGATTGGATCGTTGATGTATCTAGTCAATACTAGACCAGATATTTGCTATGCAGTGAGTGCACTTAGTCAGTTCATGTGTGAACCAAGGCAAATACATCTAGTTGTAGCGAAGCATATCCTGAGATACTTGCGAGGCACGGTTGGATATGGCCTGAGATATACTTCCAGTGTAGATCTTCAGTTGCAAGGATATTCTGATTCTGATTGGGCAGGGAGTGTAGCTGATTAGAAGAGCACCTCTGGTCGTTGCTTTAATTTGGGATCTGCGATGATTTCCTAGTGTAGCAGGAAGCAGTCTTCAGTGGTGTTGTGACCTTTTCACACATCACCCCATTCAAAATGGGGACCCCCTAATTTTTTGCTCCGTTCGGGTCTTTTGGCTTTGTTTTTCTCTTTGTTTCTCTCTTTCTGCTATCTGCCTTTCCGAGGACGTGCTCGTCTTTGAATGTCAATTGAAGTTTTGGCCAAGTCTGTAGAATTAGGGTTTGCATTTCTCACGTCAATTTGAGGTCAAATCAAGTTTGGCTATTGAAATTTGAGACTAACATTATTGTCAGGAGGGCTACAAACAAGTTTCCACTGAATTTTCACCAAGTTCTGGCAACTTACTATTTTTAGTAAGTACTTGATTTGGGGCATTTTCTTAGCACAGTTGAAATCCTAACCGGTACTCTGCATTCTGAGCACCTTGAGCTATCTGCCTACAAATTTTGAACTGGAACGGACAACCTTCTATTTTTAGCAAGTATCACCTTCAGAAGTAGATTGAAGGGTTTGCATGCAAAGTTTTTCAGTGCATGTTTGGAGAATATTTTTGGGCTTTCTGAGACCTGCGCAGTGGTATAACATGCAAGACAAGATGATAACTTTCAGCACTCAGGCTTCAGAGGCTATTTTTAGGGTTTGCATGTTGGAATTTTCAACGCATGTTTGGATATTATTCGTGGGTTTTTCGAGAGCTTCGCAGTGATGTAACATGCAAACCAGGATTAGGACATTTTTCAAGAGCTGTCTTCAAAGGCTATTTTTAGGGTTTGCATGCAATACTTTTCAGTGCGTGTCTAGTTATTCTTTATGGGTTTTTCAAGAGCTACACAGCAAAGTGACATGCAAGCAGAGTTGGTCGCTTTTTCAGAGACTTACTATTTTTAGCAGGACTTTTTAGCAGGACCATTCTGACAGCTGCCTGGCACTTCAGTATCACAAATGGGGCGAAGTGTAACAGAAACGGAGTCAAACGGAGATCGTTTGATCGACATGCAAATCAAATTAGGGTTTCGAGCTTTGGGGCCTGAAATGAGGGGTAAAATGCTAGAATTTTTGAAAACCGGTGTACCCCATTGCGATCGGTATCTTTCAGGCTATCCACTAGTAAAATTTGAAGGCAATCCGAGCACTTACTATTTATAGTAAGCCACTTCTGAAACAGGCTATAAATAGTAAGTCAGCAACAGCCGCCAGTGTGAACAGGCAAGTCTACCCATGAGGATCACATCATTCAGATTTCAAGTTAAACGGAGTTGTGGAAGTCTCGAAATCAAGTGGTTACTATAAATAGTAAATCACCTCCAGAAACATGCTATAAATAGTAGGTCAGCACGAGATGGCAGTGTGAACAGCTTAACTAGGTCATGAGGGACCTGTGGCGCGAATTTCAAATCAATCCAAGCTTCAAAAGAGTGAAAACCGGGGTACTTACTAAATATAGTAAATCAGGGCAAGCGAGCCAGAGAAATGCCTAAGTTTGAGAAAATTCCTTCACTCCCTGTGAAATGCGCTCAAGATGAGGCTGGCTGAAGGATAGAAAAAAAAATTCTAAGGGTTGAAGTTCCTGCTTGACCCCTGAAATGCGCCCATGACTGGCAAGGGTGATAAAAAAAATTCTAAGTCAGAAGAAGTTCCTGCTCCACCCCCTAAATGCGCCCTCAAGAATAAGTTGTCTTGGAGAAAAGAAAAAAAATTGTTGAGTGGAGAAATTCCTCCTCACCCTCAAATGCGCCCAGTGTGATGGAGAAGGTTGGAAAATTTTCTAAGTATTGGCAACTTCCTCCTCAGGCCTTGAAATGCGCCCAAGTCATCTAGCCATGGAAGACATAAAAAAAGTTTCTAAGTCATGTTGAATTCCTGCTTGACCCATGAAATGCACCCTCATCTCAAGGTGGTGATGGAAAATAAGCTAAGGCATGAAAACTTCCTCCTCCTACCCTCAAATGCGCCCAAGATGAAGTAAGGTTGAAAAAAGTTTACATGGCAAGTCAAAGTTCCTCCTTGACCCCTTGAATGCGCCCAACTTGCTAGGCTATGGAGTGTGAAAAAAAAAAAATTTCTAAGTGTTGAAATTCATCCTCCTACCCCCAAATGCGCCCAACTACCAAGAGGCATCAAGAAAAAAAAGCTAAGTGTTAGAAATTTCCTGCAAGGGTCTCCAAATGCGCCCAAGTGCAAGGGGAAGTTAAGAAATATTTTAGGGCGTTGGAAGTTCCTCCTAGACATGCAAAATGTGCCCAAGTTCAAGATGATTCTAGGGAAAAGTTGCTAAGTGTTGTTAATTCTTCTACCTCATGCAAAATGTGCCATGACTAAAGAATGAATGGAGAGAAATATCAAAGGAAAATTTGAAAATTCCTTCTAGACCCCCTATATGCGCCCAAGCTAGTGATGAGGAAATTTTTCTAAGGCATAAAATTTCTCCTCCTCTAGAAAATATGCCCAAGCTTGAGAAGGTGATAAAATTCACTATGGCATGGATGATTTGGCAAGTATGGGTCAGAATACTCCAGCGTCATGAGATTGAAGAATATTTTCAAGGCCAAGCAAGAAAATACGCCCAGAGATGAAGAATGAGAATAAATTTGATGGCAAAATATTTTTCCAAGGTTAAAATTTAAAAATTAAATGTACACCTTCGTTTGCAGACACATGAATTTGACGCTTTCTGAGGGGAATTTCCTTCTGGGTACTGGATATCTTCGACAAGGAGATGATTTTGAAATTCTTCACATCCTGTCAGAGACTTTAAGATGGAGATTTTACTCGAGTGCCTGGTTGATGAAATTTCTGGAGGAAATAAATTATTTCTGAGGCAGATGGGTTGGAAATTTGCCTAAGGCAAAAAGGAGATAAAATTTCCCAAGGCTCAGGTTGGATAAAAGTTTCTAAGGCACAACTTCAAGGTTCACAAGAAGCAAAGTACGCCCAAGGGGTATAGGATGGATCAAATTCTCGAAGGAATGAAAATGGAAGCTCGAGTCCCCAGATGCGCCCTAAGAAAAGATGAAGATATGAGTGAAACGATAAGATGAAAATGCATCTCTTAAAAACGTCCTAGAGGAAGATGAAATTTGTTTAAAGCATTGGAATATGAAGCATAGGTGTTATACACCCAGCCTACAGATGATGGGAGGTTATGAAGAAAGCGAAAATTACTAGAGGAAAATGATGAAGAGATCACTCAAACCTCAAGGATCAGAACATTGAGATCTGGTAAGTGAAGTGATTTTATATTATGAAGTGTTTTGATGCTCTTCTTTTTGTTTGTTTTGCAGGATGAACGCCGGGACCAAAGCATGATGACTTGAGGTGATGGAACAAATACTCCAGGACAACATTCAGAAGAAGATGAAGTTATGTGTTGAATCTCCTCCATGATGTCTCATTTGCGCCCAACCCATGAAGGAAGATGATGAAAGAAACGACTAAGTGTTGGATGTTTCTCCACAAAGACCTAAGTATGCACCCAACTTAGGGAGGTACATGGCGAGGAAGAAATGCTCGAGTCCAAGATAAGAAGACCCTTAAGGATCAGGGGTGGAGAAATAATCATCCTCATGCAGTTCAGAGTTAGAGAATGTCAGTTGAGAAGAAAATCATCATCGAGCAAGAAAGAGGTTGCAGGCTTGAAGTTAGATCGAGAACGTGCCTACCATATCCATTCAAGAAGTTGAAGCAGTGTTGACCAAACTCTGGTTGTTTGTAGTGGGAACAAGAACAGTGCGAACACATTTCCAGACAAGAGTGTTCTAGAAGATGGTGGACATTAATTGCTCATTTATTACCCCACTCTTCTTGGTGGCGGTTTTTAGGGTTAGGGTTTATGTGGCTCAATCTGAGCCCTTCATTGTAATTGAATCTGAGCCATCCACTGGATTTGGCCAACTATAAAAGGGGCATCCCCCCTCATTTGTATCTAATTAGAATAGCAGAGAAGGAATAGAGAGAGATTGATAGAATAGAAGGTAGCATAGTTTGATAGTTTAGCTAAGATTGAAAAGGAAGGAAAGTCTTCCATTTGAATACTTTGTAAGAAGTTGTTGTGAACACTTTCATAATAAAAGAGTTTTCATTGATGGTGATCTCTTTTTTGTTATGAGTAGCTAGCGAGGCTTCTTCGTCCTTCCAATTCACGCAGAATCTTGAAGTAGCTTAAAGTAAAGTAGATTTCATTTCATGCAAGTACTCAGTAATTGTGGAATGCGGTGCTCGATTTGAACAAAACTTCGCTTATCCATACCACTAGCGGGCTCGCTGACGGTGGGTTCGCCTTGCGTGGTCAACTAGAACATTGTGAACTTAACTTCAATTATGGTTTGTATGTTGGCATGCGTCGTTGTGATGGTGTCTTCATGCTGAATCGTGATTTGAATACCTTTGATTACTCCTCTGAAGATTGCACCGGTTTTGTGCAAGTTGTCTAAAGCGAGGCAAAGCAAAGCTCAGTTGAAGTCTACGAGAATTGATCACCATGTCCCAAACCTTAGAGTAGAATTATAGCAACTCTTATCCCTACACTCATTTAAATTCAGTTCATTTCCGGTTAGTGTTAGGAAACTTGCACTTACCTGCCAAATCATTCGAACCACGCAAAGCCCTTAATCTGTTGCCTGCTGTCAGCTGCCGAACAATTGCGTAAGTCCCCTTGAAATACCAACAAAATCACATCGAGCCAACTAAGACTATCCAACACCTAGAAGGAACCTTGGAGTTGAACGCACGAACTTTCTCGCAATCTTAGCGTGCTGGATACTTTGATCAAGAGAGAATAGGGTAGACGTTGGCAACTTTATTTTGTGTTGGTGCGGTCACGAAAATCACATCAACAAGTGGCACTAAGCACCGCGAGGCAGAGCATATTGCAGCTTGTGTAGCAGCTCGAGAAGCAGTGTAGCTTCATAAGCTCCTCGCAGGATTGTTTCGACAATCATTGGAGCCAACTGTCATTCATTGTGATAATCAAAGCTGTGTGAAGCTTTTTGTCAATCCAGTGTTTCATGACAAAACAAAACATGTTGAGATCAAATACCATTATATCAGAGATATGGTATTGAGGAAAGCTATCCAGTTGAGATACATTTGTACTAATGAGCAAACGGCTGATATTCTCACCAAGCCTCTCTCCAGAGTGAAGTTTGTGCACTTTCGAGACAAGCTTGGAGTTGTGGAGAATGAAGCCCTAGCTGAGAGGGAGACTCAACATCAGTGATCTTTTGTGATTTGCTTAAATGCATCTTTCTCTGTGAGAGAAATTTGAGGTGAAAGCCCTTGTTTCCACCCTCTGGGAGTAGCCATGGTGGATGTCATGTTGAGTGACTCCATGACAACATCACGTTGAGAGACTTCGTGATGATTTACTTGTACTTGTGTTTATCCACCCTTTGGGAGTAGCCATGGTGGATGTCATGATGAGATGACAACATCACGTTGAGTGACTCCGTGATGGGCACTAGTGCACATGTTCTTTCCATACATGGGAGTAGCCATGATGGACGATATCACGTTGAGTGACTCCGTGATAAGCTCTTTCCACATATGGGTGTAGCCATTGTGAGTGTCATGTTGAGAGACTCCATGACAGTGGATAGCTGGAAGTATTCCTCCCTAGCTGAGAGGGAGTGTTGATGTTTACAGCCGCAAGCCTCATACTTCCAGCGGCATGATTAATAAATAATAAATTAAATAATAGCCAACAGCTATTTAATTTATTGGTTGCGATTTATGAAGGGACACCTTCATTCATTTGTAATTCATTATATTCATTTGTAATTGGGCCGACTTCTCCTTGATAAAAGAGACGCATTGTTTCATGTTGAGGCTGACACCCTTCTTGAAGAGGTGTGATCATGTATATATAGAAGGTTATGTTCACTCTTGTCATCGTCGAATCATTTCATCAAGTCAAGTGTGAATATCTACAGCAGAGTTCATTATTGCAGATCGAGATTATTCTTCAAGGAGATCGAATTTATCATTCAAGGAGTTCGATTGTTTGCATCAAGAGTGGTGCTAATAAATTAGGCCTTGTGTTGGCCTCATTGTAAAAGCGAATTGCTTTCCATTTCTCAATAATATAAGTGATTATTGGCTTGGTTTTTCTCCCTCAAGTTGGAGGGTTTTCCCAAGGTATCTTGTTGTGTTATTGTGTGAAATTGTATTAATTCTGCTTATTCTAATTCTAATCCTAAAACTAACACCAAACACAGTCCATGGTTTACAAAAGGCAACAGTTGCAGTAGAAGTATCCAACTTTGCAGAAGAATACAAAATTACTAACAATATGCCTTTGAGTACATTTAAAAGCCCGACTATAAAGCCCAATTACATTAAAAGTTCTGACCTTATTGTATGGTGAGAAAAGGACTCATTTGCATGGCAAGAAAAGAATTAGTCATACGGCTAGCTTTTCCCTCAATATGCATCATACAATTGCTAGTCTACATCATACAACAATATATGAGGCCATTGTATAGCCACATTGTACAACACCAATAGAAGCAAAATATTGCACGATTCCATTTGCTTTAAGCTACAAGACACATGGTGTAGAAAGAATATTTAGTACACCATCAGTTGGTGAAGGGTATAAACTTCATCGTAAGACCATTATTTAATGTTCACATAGTACAACAATTATTCATTGTGGGGCTTGGGTTCGCTCAGATAGTATGATAGACCTATATAGTCCGAGGACTTCCATCTTCACACCATATAGTATGATCATTATATAGTACAACGATGTCACCACTCCATCAGCATCGGTGTGGTCACAAAGCACAACAAAGAACACCACTCCATGACATATGGCCTTCATTCATAGTACAATGTCATCAAAACAACTAGACCATATGACAAAGGCAAGCAAAGCGATCATTCATTCACACCATACAATAGGAATAAATCATATGACAAGGAGCAAATATTCACACCGTACGACAAGAATAAAAGACGCACATCATATGGTAGGGAGCAAATATTCACACCATACGATAGACCCTTTCCACTATACAACATCAACAACTCATCAATATGTCCCTCTCTCAAATGTAAGATGTGTTTGAATTGCATTGTACGGAATTGCCCACGGCACATCGTACGGCTTGCATCCGTGCAACGTCATTACCTTCACAATGTAGATCCTCAACATAGTGTACAGCCTCAACATCATCAATTTCACAACGTACGTCTTCAAGTTTTCAACGTACAACATCGACAATGGCTTCACCTTAGCATACGATGTCGACAATGCCATCACCTCAATATATGTCCATGTTCATTCTTCAACGTACGACCTAGAAACTCCTACATCGTATGACCTAGGCATTCCTTCATCATACAATCTGGGCATTCCTTCATCACATGGTCAGAACATTCTTTCATAGTACGGCACAGATAGCCAATTCTCCAACCTAGGGTGAGACAAACAAATGGGCTACAACAAGTTCATTCCATTGTATGGCCTTCTAGAATGGCTCAGCCATTTACAAACTCCAATGTGCAATTAGATAAGGTGCCCGAGTTGCTTGGTCCGAAGCATTATTGACATATTGGCATACATTGGTTAAACACTCCAAAATATCTACTTTTTGTCTTCGTCGGCATTGTTTTTGCCTCTTAAAAAATCGTGAAAATGGTGTACACCATGAAGTTTTGTGTGGTTTTGAAGGTCTTAAATTGGGCTTGGTGGTGGGGCTCTACTCCTCAACTTTTCCCAATAGCCCAGGGCACTACCCCCAGATCCTCACAAGGGGCGTTGCCCCCAAACCCCGACAAGGCGCATTGCGCCTTGACCCTACTAGGGGCGTTGCCCCCAGACCCCCATCGCACTCATTTGATTTGCCAAGTACACTCCATGTTCGGGTTTGCAAAGTATACTTCCAATTTTGTCTACACGTCCTTGTCTACACTATCATCCTCAGTTTGGCAAGTCTTCCCTAATGCTACTTGATGTTTACTTGTCGTCTAGAAGATGACTTTTTTTCTTTTTGGGGGGATGATGTAGTCAGTGTACAATGTCTATTATTATTTTTCAATAATATTGGTTATTTGGATATGTATTAATTGTTGTATTAGTCGTTGTTGACTTCAAGTAGTTAAAAGCATTGGTTGGTTGATGGTTGTGCTCTTCTTGGCAACCATCGAGTCATTTAAATAGACTGTGTATCATCAGGAAAAGTAGTATGATCTAGTTGGATCGACTTTGATCCTTGGCTGACCATCTTTGGTCTTCTTTTGTAGTAGCTTTATCCCTGAATGAAGATATATTTTACACATGTACCTAGTATGCATTGTCATCTCTATTATTAATTCATGTATTTCATTTATCAGATAGAGTAGTAAACAATTCCCACCACATAGAAATCATTTGTCACTCTATGGTTGCCTAACATGATGCTCAATTGTGATAGCTTTTTCGTGTATGTCATAGTAAACCTATATGCAACCATCACACTAAGTCTTTCAAAATCCTCCACCTCAAGTCCTCTCTTTGCTACTAGGTCCTCATCAATGAAGTTGTGGGTTGAACCACTATCAATCAAAACCGTCACTCTTTACCCTAAAATACTCCTCTAACTCAAAGTGGATCATATCTAGGTGTACCTGTTGGAGTGGCCAAGGTCCCCCTTGAAACTCCTCCAACAATGTGATTTTTTGGTTTAGCTTATTCTTCTTCTTCTTAATCACTCCCTAAACCAACTTCCTCTTTTTCCTCTTCATTATCGAAGATAACCTCAATATAATGAACCTTGGCTCTTCCTAGGCACTTGTGACCTGGATCCCATGGCTCTTTGCTTGAAAAGCATAATTTATTTCTCTGCAGCTCGTTCTTTGTCTCCTCATTCATGGTTGCCTTCTTGGGCCATTCCTTCTTAAAAGGTTTCTTCTCTTTCTTCTATGGGAATGGCTTAGGCTGGGATTTATTTTTAGGTGTGGAAAACTCCATATTTATTTCCCTTTTCATTGTATTTTGTAAAGGTGGGTCAAATTCCTTCAACCAACCTCCAAGCAGTTCAATCAACCCCTCAATAAAAGTAACAATAAGTCTCCTCTCTAATACATCAAGAACCTTGAACTCTCTCTCTCTTGTGCTTGCATATCATCCTAATGATGGATCATGGAGTATGATCCGAAACATTGATACAAAAAATTGATATAGTTTAATCTAGATATAACTCACTTGAACATCAAGAACCGTTATCGAAAGCCTCTAAAATTCTAACACATAACTATCAACTAAGCCATACTGCTTCAGCTATGCAAACTCCCTGAAATGTAGTTCCAAATCCTTCTTATCAAACCTATCAATAAGTCTTTGGCTAAAATTTGCATAAGAGTCTATGAGACTATGTCCCTATGTCACCATCCCATGGTACCACCACTCATGGGCTTCCCTTTCCAAATGAAGTGAGGCATATTTTATTGCATCATTCTCAAACATGGAATTTAATGAGAAATGTGTCTAGTTTATGGATTCATGAACCTGTTGTGCATTTGTTAGAGCCATCAAAAATAGGTTTCACAACTTGCTCAACCTTCACTACAAGTCCGAATTGTGAGTACTTCTATCCCTCTTTGGCCTATTCCTCAATTCTAGTTGGTAAAAATAAATCAAAGCATGGAATTCTTCTCCTAATGACCAGTACTCATACAAATAATCTAGGCAACTCTCTCCATCATTCTGTTGTCCTCCATTCCCTTCCAGAATTTCTTCTTTCCTTCAAAATGTGGGCATCAAGAGTCTAGCTGCTGATCCAATAACTGTTCTAGTGTTGTTAAATCTATTATTCCCCAAGTTGCTTGCTTTCCCATTATTGTTCTAATCAGTCCTAGGCATATTCATATTTTGCAACATTTGTGTCAATAAATCTGCCAACTGCAACTGTCCTCCAGTAAGATCATTAAGTATTTGTTGTGATGTCCCCATCCTAGTCAGCACAGTTGGGTATGTGGTTAGCCTATCATCTTGGTCCTCGTAGGCTGACAGAGATGTGTAGAGGATCAATTGAGGCAGTTACCGGTATTCAGGAGCTTCATTTTTGCAGTTGTTTCAGGTTGGGCCTTCGCAGAATCCTTCAGAGTGGTTTTTCAGAGACTTGCTATTTTTAGAAAGTCGGACAGGCGGAAGCTGCTATTTTGGGCAAGGCACCTGGTTCAGCTGGTCTGCTCAGATTCGACCCAGTGCATCAGTTTGTTGGTCAGATGGAAGAATAACGGAGTATTTAATGATTTATTAAATAATTAATATTTTGACTTTATATTATAAAGTCACTTTATTAATGTATTTAAATATTATAATTATAAAGTATTTTAATACTTTATAATAAAGTGGCATAATTAATTTAATGAATGAGTATTTATTCATTAATGAAGGCGCCTATTATTAAATATTTTTCCTAAGTCCAAACAGGCAAATTAAATCATTTATTTAAATGATTATTAAAAGGAAGGGTTTGGTCGAATTTCTCAAGAGGCTTATATATTGACTGCCAAAGACAAATCGAACTCTTATGTCTTGATTATTCAATTTGTCTTCTTTTTGCTCTGAGCATTGAAGTTTGCAAAACCTAGGGTTTCAGCAGACGATCGATTTTGAAGAACGATACCTCTTCAAGATCTGACATACTGAGGCTGTGAAATACCAATTGAAGATTGTCCATCAGCGTGGCTTCATCTAGAAGTCATACAGTGTTAACAGTGGAGTTTATATTCAGTATTCAGATTCTATTGCTTGTCAGAGAGAATCGCCTTTTTCCAAAGGATCAGAGTTTTGACTGTGGGCATTTATTTCTTGAGGCCGTACTTTTTACTTGCTGCTGCTGCTGGGCCGTACATTTCTGTACCAGCAGGCTGTACCATCATCTACAGGGAACCATGCCTCCTGTCTTCAGCTTCCATCATCTGGATTTGGTGCGCCTAGGGATTACAGAGCTCCAGTATCATTTTCAGAGCCTGAAGATTGTGTTTCTTGCTCAGCCGTACATTTTCATCTGTTATCTGGTGGCTGCAAGTAACCAGGTTCTTTAAAATAAAAAGTTGTTTTCCTTTCATATATTCGATTTGGATATTGTATGTGCTCTGGAACTCCAATAAATTCATGCGCCTATATCTTCTGAACAATATTGAAGCACATTTATTGTCCTTTGATTTATTATGAATTTTTTATGCATTTTAGAGTAAAATCACCATTTACTGTTATTTGCAAAAAACCATCAAAACACAAAAAAAATACAAAACAAACAAAATCCGCAATTTCAGTTAGGGTTTGGGGTTGAGAGTCACCTGGACTCTTACAGTGGTATCAGAGCACAGTTTTCCTGCCATCCTGTGCTTTTTCAGTTGCTTTTTCAAAAAACAGATTGCTTTTTGGTTGCTTTTTCATGAGTAGAGACATTATTCATTATACCAAGGGTGTAGGAATAGGCAGAGTTGAGGATTGGACAAGTCCACCTATTCCTGAAGGTGAGACAGTGTCAGGAGTATTGGGTATTCACAGATCTAGCTCCAACAGCAACGAGAACAGTGTTGCAACCCTAATGGCAGACCGTGAGATCCCTGCAGAGACACATAGGGATTCAGGGAAAGCACATGCAGAGGGTGATATCACTGATGAAAAGTTTAGACGCAGGCACGACAACATGATGGACATGATGTCCCAGTTGATGGGCACTATTAGGCAGTGTACTCCATCACAGCCACATTATATTCAGATCGGACAGTCGAGCAGGACTGCAGGAGTGGATCAGCCTTTGGCATCAGCACCACGACAACCATCACCGATCTATCATGAGCGTAGGCCTAGACAGCCTACATTCTTACCCAGAGAGACCCCACCTCCGACTCCGGGGGCAGAGCAGCAAGGGCATCATCAGGAGTTTCAGCCGCATCATGGCATGTCAGTAGCAGATGTGACTAGGTTTCACGATGAGTACCTATCATTGGCACCTGAGATCAGGCAGGCATTATCATTTCATGAGTTTATGGATGTTCATAAACCTAGAGGAGGAGGCAGATTTGACCGTAGAGCTCCTCAGCATCAGCAGCCACAGCCACAGGTGAACAGGGATTTGCAGTATGTAGTCAGCAAGATCACCTTGCCATACTTTGATGGTTCTGATAAGACGTCACCGAGGTCTTGGGTCCAAAAATTGGACAACTATCTATCACTGAGACCTATGCAGGAGGACGAGGCCATTAAGTTTGCTACTTTGCATCTTGATGGGCTGGTGCATGATTGGTGGCATCATGGCATGTACACACTTGGCCATCATGCAGTTACTACCTACCAGGAGTTCACTAGCAGGCTCATAGAGCGTTTTGATAAGAAAGATCCGGAACTCTACTTCAGAGAGCTAGCTCAGCTCAAACAGACAGGTAGCTTGGATGCGTATGTCAGTGAGTTTCAGAAGGTTGCAGTTATGGTGACAGGCATTTCAAAGCGGAGACTTGTTATACTCTTCGTCGAGGGTTTGACAGAGCCTATGAGAGGTTGGGTCAAGGCATTTGATCCTCCTACCCTTCAGGAAGCCATGAGGAAGGCGCGGAACATGGAGCTTGCAACACCTCGCAGCAAGTTCACTTCAGGTTCGACACCCTACACGAGGCCTAATAGGTCTTTTGATAGGAATAGGCCCTTTGACAGAAGAAGGGATCCACCTGATCCTAAGAAACAGAATGCACCCTTTGACAAAGAAACACTGAATGAATTGCGGAAGAAAAAATTGTGTTTCTGGTGCAAGGCACCCTACGATGAAAAACATGTATGCCCACTTCGTCCCAAGGTCAAAAACAATCAGATGGAATGGTTTTATGAGGGCGAAGAACAATCTGATCTGTCAGACCAGCAAGCTGATTCCGAGCATTCAGATGATGACAGGTCCGAAAATGAGGGTGAAAACGAAGGAGGAAGGAAGCTACAGGAAGCCCATTTGACTAGCCTTCAGAGAGATGGGTCGTTTAGACTTCGCGGGCTCCTAGCAGGTCAGAAGGTGATCACTTTATTGGACACGGGTGCCACACATAATTTCATTGATGCACGATTGGTAGAGAGACGTGGTATTCAGACAGAGGAGTTTGAGGGTATTCGAGTCAAGGTGGCTGATGGGTACACCCTCAAATGTGACCGAAAGATTACTGATCTTCCGATGCGACTGAACAACTATGAGTTCAAGACTGAATTCTATGTTGTTAATATGGGAGATACTGATGTGGTGTTAGGGATGGCATGGTTGCACGATTTGGGTGAGTTCACACTCAATTTGCGAGACATGGAGATGAAGTTTAAGGTTGATGGGAGACCTCATGTCATCAAGGCCATTAGAGACAGTAATCTGAGGATGGTTTCGTTCAGGCAGATGGAGAGACTCATTTGTCATGATATGGTTGACTGGGCAGCAGAGTGCATGTTGATGCCAGCCCAGCAGAAGCAGCAGAAGGGTGAGTACCACCCAGACATTCAAATACTGAGGACTAAACACTCAAAAGTGTTTAGTGACATTCCACCTGGTAGACCTCCAGATAGAGGCACTGAGCATATCATTGAGTTGGAGGAGGGCGCAAAGCCCGTTATGATCACACCCTACAGGCATCCAAAACGACTCAAGGATGAGATAGAGAAGACCATCAATGAGTTGTTAGCTATGGAGCACATTAGACCTAGCAAGTCACCTTTTGCTTCATCGGTTGTATTGGTGAAGAAGAAGGATGGATCACTTCGGATGTGCATAGACTACCGACAGCTCAACAAGAGGACAATTAAGAACAGGTACCCTATACCACGCATCGATGAGTTGATTGATGAGTTACACGGTGCTATCTTCTTCACGAAGATTGATTTGAGATCCGGGTACCACCAGATTCAGATGAGGGAGTAGGATATTGAGAAAACCGCTTTCAGGTGTCATTACGGTCACTTCGAGTTCTTGGTTATGCCCTTCGGTCTAACCAATGCACCTGCCACCTTTCAGGCTACTATGAACAGGGTCTTCAGTTCTCAGCTGCGAGATTTGTATTGGTCTTTTTCGACGACATTCTGGTATATAGCAGGTCATGGGAGGAGCACTTGGCTCACTTAGATGCAATTTTGGGTATCTTGGCTGATGAGTCATTCTATGCCAAGGAGTCCAAGTGTGATCTAGGTATGGAGGAGTTGTTGTATCTAGGGCACATCATCAGTGCCAAGGGAGTGAGTATGGACCCTGAGAAGGTCCGAGCTATAGTTGAGTGGCCGGTACCTGAGAACCTTACGCAGCTCAGAGGTTTCATTGGGTTGTGTGCTTTCTACAAGAGATTTGTTAGTGGGTTCTCACGTCACGCCGCACCCCTTACTGATTTGACAAAGAAGGGGGCTTTTACTTGGTCACCACAGGCGCAGGAGTGTTTTGCCAGGTTCAAGTTGATCATGACTTCATGTCCAGTGCTAGCATTGCCTGACTTTACGAAGTCATTTGATTTATTTTGCGATGCTTCAGGAGAGGGCATTGGTGCCGTTTGATCACGGGAAGCGTACCTATTAGCACGAGGCAAAAGCTTAGGGGTCACGAGAGGGTTCTACGGCATTTCTACGACAAGGAGATGTTAGCCATTATGCATGCTTTGGCTAAGTTGAGGCAATACTTGGTAGGCAGAAAATTAGGTGTTGATCTGATTCACAATGGCACGAAACACTTCCTTGGACAGCGAGACTGAATGAGAGCAAAGCTGGGTTAGCAAACTGCGGTTGTATGACTTGTTATCACCTTCATTAAGGGGCGAGGAATGTTGTAGGCCTTGTCACCAAATGAACCTGGAGTTGAATGCCATGTACGCGGATCTGAGAGAGTTGGAGGCATCAGTTATTACCGAGGAATATGCTAAGAACCATGGGCTTCTAGCATTGTTATTGAGACGGAAGCGGGGATAAACGGTACACTATTGTAGACGACTTGATCATTTACAAAGGGCGGATTTTTCTGATTTCTGATTCTGAGTTGAGAGCTACAGTTTTGAGAGCCTTTCACAATCTTCCTATGGCAGGCCATCCCGGGTACTACAAGACATAAGATGGATTCGGGGCGGGTTTACTTGGAAAGGGCTGAAAGCGATGTTCGGTATGTTGAGGAAGTGTTACCCGACATTGAGAACAAGCGGGAACACACATATCTGTTGGATTACTCCGATACACTTCCGATACCTGACAGGAAGTGGGAGTGTTTGTCGATGGACTTTATCACGGGTTTGCCGAAAGCCCAAGATAAAGATTGCATCTATGTAGTGGTTGATCGGTTGACTAAATATGCGCATTTCTTCCCGATTACCACTACCTTCACATCATCGCAGACTGCAAAGCTATTCTTCAGAGAGGTATTCTGGTTACATGGGTTGCCTCGGACGATAGTCAGCGATAGAGACAGTCGGTTCATGAGCAACTTTTGGCAGGAGTTGTTCAGGCTCTGTAGGACCGAACTGACACTGAGTACCAACTACCATCCGCAGACAAATGGACAGACAAAAATTGTCAATAAGTGGGTGGAAGGTTATTTGCGCAATTACATAGCTGGACAACAGAGAGCTAGGGTGAGGTGGATATACTAGTGCGAGTATTGTTATAACTCGACTCACCACATGACGATACAGATGACACACCACATGACGATACAGATGACACCCTTCATGGCTTTGTATGGGTATGAGGCGCCCAACCTTTTGCATTTGATATTGAGTGATAGTAGAGTGTCGAGTGCAGGGGATATGATGCAGAGTCAGCAGGACATTTTGAGGTCCCTCAGAGACAATATCCAGCGGGCACAGAATCAGCAGAAACAGTATGCTGATCAGAAGAGGGTTGAGCGTTCCTTTGATGTGGGTGATATGGTGTACCTTATGTTGCAGCCGTATCGTTAGTCTACTCTGCGGAAGAGTGGGGCAGAGAAGCTGAAGCCTCGTTACTATGGTCCATTTCGTGTTGTCAGACGAGTGGGTGAGGTTGCTTATGAGTTGGACTTACCAGCAGATAGCAGGGTTCACAATGTGTTTCACGTTTCTCGCTTGAAGAAGGCATTGGGTCAGCATGTGATACCCTCTCCAGTTCTACCACCCCTTGACAACGAAGGGAAATTGATACTAGTAACTGAGGCCATCCTCGAGATGAGAGAGAGACACCTTCGGAGGCGGGTGATCAGGGAATATCTGATCAAGTGGAGAGACTTGCCAGTTGAGGATGCTACATGGGAGTCAGAGGAGATTTTACAGCATCCAGAGTTGAGATTGCTTGAGGAAAAGCAATTTCAGGGAGGGCGGACTGTGATGTCCCCATCCTAGTCAGCACAGCTGGGTATGTGGTTAGCCTATCATCTTGGTCCTCGTAGGCTGACAGAGATGTGTAGAGGATCAATTGAGGCAGTTACCGGTATTCAGGAGCTTCATTTTTGCAGTTGTTTCAGGTTGGGCCTTCGCAGAATCCTTCAGAGTGGTTTTTCAGAGACTTGCTATTTTTAGAAAGTCGGACAGGCGAAAGCTGCTATTTTGGGCAAGGCACCTGGTTCAGCTGGTCTGCTCAGATTCGACCCAGTGCATCAGTTTGTTGGTCAGATGGAAGAATAACGGAGTATTTAATGATTTATTAAATAATTAATATTTTGACTTTATATTATAAAGTCACTTTATTAATGTATTTAAATATTATAATTATAAAGTATTTTAATACTTTATAATAAAGTGGCATAATTAATTTAATGAATGAGTATTTATTCATTAATGAAGGCGCCTATTATTAAATATTTTTCCTAAGTCCAAACAGGCAAATTAAATCATTTATTTAAATGATTATTAAAAGGAAGGGTTTGGTCGAATTTCTCAAGAGGCTTATATATTGATTGCCAAAGACAAATCGAACTCTTATGTCTTGATTATTCAATTTGTCTTCTTTTTGCTCTGAGCATTGAAGTTTGCAAAACCTAGGGTTTCAGCAGACGATCGATTTTGAAGAACGATACCTCTTCAAGATCTGACATACTGAGGCTGTGAAATACCAGTTGAAGATTGTCCATCAGCGTGGCTTCATCCAGAAGTCATACAGTGTTAACAATGCAGTTTATATTCAGTATTTAGATTCTATTGCTTGTCAAAGAGAATCGCCTTTTTCCAGAGGATCAGAGTTTTGACTGTGGGCATTTATTTCTTGAGGCCGTACTTTTTACTTGCTGCTGCTGCTGGGCTGTACATTTCTGTACCAGCAGGCCGTACCATCATCTACAGGGAACCACGCCTCCTGTCTTCAGCTTCCATCATCTGGATTTGGTGCGCCTAGGGTTTACAGAGCTCCAGTATCATTTTCAGAGCCTGAAGATTGTGTTTCTTGCTCAGCCGTACATTTCCATCTGTTATCTGGTGGCTGCAAGTAACCAGGTTCTTTAAAATAAAAAGTTGTTTTCCTTTCATATATTCGATTTGGATATTGTATGTGCTCTGGAACTCCAATAAATTCATGCACCTATATCTTCTGAACAATATTGAAGCACATTTATTGTCCTTTGATTTATTATGAATTTTTTATGCATTTAGAGTAAAATCGCCATTTACTGTTATTTGCAAAAAACCATCAAAACACAAAAAAACTACAAAACAAACAAAATCAGCAATTTCAGTTAGGGTTTGGGGTTGAGAGTCACCTGGACTCTTACATTTGTTCCGTGATTTTCTCTTAATTCCTTCTTTGCCTATTGACCACTAGTTCTTCTACCTCTTCTTCAACCTGTAAATCTATGAAAAGAAACCCTTCTGGATTTTCCAGAAAATTAAATTGCCCTCTTCTCAGATTCCTCTGATAATACTAGTGAGCTAATTCACCAGGCTGCATATAAGTTATATTTCTACATCAAGTTGTCAAATTCCCAACAAGCAGGTAGGAAAACCACCTCTAATACCACTGTAAGTGACCACTATGCCACAATCCTGGACTACTAGTGAATGGCACCCACCAACATTAAGAGTGAGGTTTTCGACCCACTAGAGCACCACCACAAGTGAACCCCTTCATGGACATGTGGCTGCTGGCCCCACCATTTGGTTCAAGTACACGCCCACTAGCACAACAGAGGAACATCTACCAAGGTTTAGCCAAGGGCATCACAGTGGGCCTAGGTGATGGATAAAATAGTTAAGAAGGTCTGTAAGTGGCAAGGTAATCTTTTATCTACTACAGAAAGGTTTCAAGTTTGCCAAAAAGTATTTGCTTCTTTCTCTTTGTATCTCTTCTTCCTAGTTAGTGTTCTCTTCTCACATGGGGTAGCTTGAGAAATTGTTAAGGGACTTGTTGTGACCTTTTCACACATCACCCCATTTAAAATGGGGACCCCCTTTTTTTTTGCTCCGTTCCTCGTCTTTTGGCTTTGGTTTTGTCTCTCTCTCTCTGTCTCTCTCTTTCTGCGGTATGCCTTTCCAAGGATCTGCCCGCTTTTGAGCTTGAACGCGAAATTTGGCTTAGTCTGGGAATTAGGGTTTACACTTTTCTGGTCAATTTGAAGTCAAAAGAAGTAAGTTGAAATCTGAGGTTGGCAACACAGTCAGCATGCTTCCAGCAAGTTCTGAGCTAAGTTTCATCAAATTCCGGCAGCTTACTATTTTTAGTAAGTGTTCAATTTGGGGCATTCTCTCAGCACTGTTGAAGTTCTCTCAATCACACTGCATCCAGGACATGTCAGGCTGCTCATCTGCAAATTTTGAGCTAAAACGAACAACTTTCTATTTTTAGCAAGTTCAGCTTCGGGAGCAGATTTTAGGGTTTATGTGCAAAGTTCTTCAATGCATGTCTAGAGGTTCTTTCTGGGTTTTCTGAGACCTACGCAGTGATATAACATGCAAAATGAGACGATGACTTTCAGTATTCAGCCTTCAAAGGCTATTTTTAGGGTTTGCATGTTGAAGTTTTCAGTGCATGTCAGCATATTCCTTGTGGGTTTTTCGAGGGCTTCGCAGTGGTATAACATGCAAACCAGGATCGGGACCTTTTTTAGGAGCCGTCTTCAGAGGCTATTTTTAGGGTTTGCATGTCAGAGTTTTCAGCGCATGTCAGGTTATTCCTTATGGGTTTTTCAAGAGCTACGCGGTGATGTGACATGCAAGCGGAGATGATCACTTTTCAAACTTACTATTTTTAGCAGGTCCATTCTGGCAGCTGCCCAGCGCATCAGGATCACAAACAGAGCAAAGTGCAACAAAACGGAGTCAAACGGAGGTCGTTTGATCGACATGCAAGTCAAATTAGGGTTTCTAGCTTCGGGACCCAAAATGAGGGGTAAAATGCCAAAATTTTCGAAAACCAATGTATCCCACTGCGATCAGTATCTTTCAAGCTATCCACCAGTAAAATTTGAAGGCAATTGGAGCACTTACTATTTATAGTAAGGCATTCCAGAAACAAGCTATAAATAGTAAGTCAGCATCAGGTGTCAGTGTGAACGGGCAAGTCTACCGATGAGGGTCACGTCATTCAAATTTGAAGTCAAACAGAGTTGTGGAGGTCATGAAATTAAGCAGTTGCTATAAATAGTATACCACCTTCAGAAACATGCCATAAATAGCAGGTCAGCTCGAGATGGCAATGTGAACGGACTAATTAGGTCATAAGGATCCTGTGGTTAAAATTTCAAATCAATCTGAGCTTCAAAGGAGGGAAAACCTGGAACTTACTATATTTAGTAAGGCATGAGCTGGCAGGAGGACGAAAATTTTCAAGTGAAGTTAAATCCTGCTCATACCTCAAAATGCGCCCTCAAACTGGCAGGAAGCTAGAAATAATTCTAAGTGCTGGACTTAAGTCTAGCAGGACCCTCAAAATGCGCCCATCTCCAAATTGTCAAGAGGATTGTTTAAGTGTTGGAACTTCCTGCTGAGGTCATGAAATGCGCCCACTTCAAGTCAAGGTGGTGAAAAAGATTCTAAGTATTGAAAATTTGAAGCTCCACCCCTCATATGCGCCTCTGCTTGGGAGGGAGCTTGAAAAAAAGTTTAAGTATGGAAAACTTGGAGTAGCTACCCCTAAATGCGCCTTCACTTGGAGTTTGAGCTTGAAAAGTTTCTAAGTTTTTTCGTTCTTTTTTTTTTTAAACTTGAAGCTCACCCCCTTGAATGCACCTTTGACTGGAGAGAAGTTGGAAAATATTCAAGTATGTGAAACTTGAAGCTCTACCCCTCATATGCGCCTTTGACTTGGAGGAGACTTGAAAATCTACTAAGTACGGAAAAACTTGAAGTGGGGACCTCCATATGCGCCTAGAGAAGAGAGAAGAGTGGAAATTTGGTTAAGTGTTGGAAATTTGAAGCATCAACACCTAAAGGCGCCCAAAGTGCATGCTAGAGATATTGTTTGAAAAGGTGGCAATGGCATTGGGGATAAGTCCACCTCAGTATGCTAAATGTGCCCATGCAAGGTAAAAAGAGACTAAGACGTGCTAAGTAAAGGTTCCCTCTCAACATGCTAAATGCGTCCAAGATAAAGGTGAAGTTGATGGATAAAAAATGACTAAGGCATGGTTAAGTCCACCTCAACATGCCAAATGCGCCCAAGTCTAAAGTAGAGGCAAGATAAGTTCTAAGTGTTAAATCCTCCTCCATGTGCTAAATGCGCCCAAGTCAAGTGAGGTCAAATTTTGACTTTCTCCTCTCCCCTTTGAATGTGCCCATGCAAGGTAAAGATGGATAAAAAGAATCTAGGGCGTTGGAAATAAATCCACCTCAATGTGTAAAATGTGCCCAACTTGTTTGACTTTCAAGATGTTCAAAAGTTGCTAAGTGTTTGAAATTTCCTCCTCAGCACATGATATGCGCCCAAGCTGGAGGATAAGGATGAGAAAATATTCTAAGTGTTAAGAGTTCCTCTAGACCCCTTGATATGCGCCCAAGCTTATAAATGGCAGGAGGCCCACCAAAATGCGCTCACCTTGTGAAGGGTGACTTAAAAAGTTTCTAAGTATTCAAAAATGGAAGCTCTACTAGTAAAATGCGCCCAACTTGCATGATGGCACCAAAAAATTTCTCAGGCATAGAAATTGGAAGCTCCAAGGTCAAAATGCGCCCAAGGTAAGGAGGGACACTTGAAAAGTATTCTAAGTGTGGAAAGTTGAAAGCTCACTATGCTGAATGCGCCCTAGCCTTGACTGGAAGGTAAAATTTCTGAGTGTCGAAAATTGAAAGTAGCACCTAGCAAATGCGCCCGAGAAGGAATTTGAAATTTTTCTAAGTGTTGAAATTTATTCCACCTCTAGAGAAATACGCCTAAGCTTGACAGGTGATGGTGAAATTTGTTAAGGCATGGATAAAATTGGCAAGGATGAGTCAAAATATGTAGAAACCCCTGTTCTCACTTTCTCTGAAACTGCTTGTTTTTTTCTTGTTTTCGGACGTTTTTGGTTTTTTTGTGTTTTTGCATGAACAAATGAAAGTTGCGATTTTTGAAAGAAATTGCTTTAAAATGTAAATAAAATATTACAATGCCAATAATGATAGAAACTACGGGATCTAATGATGCCAGTCAATTTATTAACCTTCTAGATTGATTACAGATAAGATCTGGTAACATGCAAAACAAAAGCAACAATATTATTGATGAAAACCTGATTGTTGCAGCCAACTGTGAAGCTATTGAAATGATACGCCCATCATGGATTTCCAACTTTCCGCTGCGCCTGATGATCTAGAATGAGTCTAGATAAAAATGCGCCCCTACTGGTGAAGACACAATGCCCAAAGGTGAAGCGCTTTTCCCAGTGTGAATGGTACGGCCTGGTACAAGGAAGTACGGCCCAGCAACAGCCTAGTACGGCTCAACAACAGCAATAACAAATCTGTACGGAACTTAAAAGATATGTCTGGAACTTGGAAAATGGACGCCAATGCTGAAGAACCCTTCCCAGATGATTTCCAAACCAAAACCCTGATGATAACTCAATGAGTGAAGCTTTGTGATAACCTCTGGATGAAGCTATCTCTCTGACAGGCAATAAATCAGCTGATATCTCACAGCCTCTGAACTGCACACACTGAAGATGGCTCGTTCTCCAATGCAAGATGAAAACTGGAACCCTTGGCTCTGTTCTCAGAAGAAAGACTTGTCAAAAATTCGATTTCAAAACATAATGAACTCAATTCCCAATGAAACCCTTATATCCATCAAAAGTTCGACTTTTCTCAAAAAGGCATCATTTAAATAAATTTCGAACTTTTCTTTTAATTTTTCAATAGTCTCGAATGCACTTTTAATTATAAATTATAATTAAAAAGTGGCCCCTCTTCAATGTTGGTCGACCCCTTCAATAAATCACTTAAGTTATAATATTAAATAATATTATAACTTTATAATATAAGCTTCGAATAATTAATATTTAATTAGACAATTAAAATATTAATATCTTCCTCAAAATACGTCCGATTAACGAACCGTCTGAAGCTGGAGAATGAGTGATTGATTTTGCACATGACCAAACCATACTGCTAAAAATAGCAGAGGTGCTCCGCTGAATGACCTTACTTACTAAAAATAGCAAGTCAGGCAAATGGTGTCCAAATGACCCCGAATGAAAGCCAACTGGTAAAAACTGATGACCGAAGCCAAGCCAAGCTCCATCAAGACCCTCTATCCATCCTATCAGCCTACGAGGGTCGCATAATAGGCTAATCATAAGCTCTGAGAGATGTCAACTGGAAGGGGACATTACAGAATACTATAGCTTCACAAAGTTGATGAAGATTGTCAAGACAAAGCAAGAAAATACGCCCAGCTATGAAGGATGAGAATAAATTTGGTTGAGAAATATTTTTCTAAGGTTAAAAATTCAAAAAATTAAATGTACCCCTTCATTTGTAGACACATGAATTTGACGTTTTCTGAAGGGAATTTTCTTCTAGGTATCAGACGTCTGCGATGAGGGATGGATTTCAAAGTCTTCCACAGCTTACCAAGGATTCCAAGGTGAATATTTTCCATGGGCACCTGATTGATGAATTTTCTAAGGGGAAAATTTTAAAAAATTTCTAAGGCAGGAAGGATAAAATGTTTTGTTGAAGATAAAATGCCTCGACTGATGAATTTGAAGATGATTGCCTAGATGATTTTTGATCAAATTCTTGATGAAAACAATTTTCTCGAGCCAGAGTTGGATGAAATATTAGAGTGAACGCCTCAGCCAGTGAAATGAAAAGGGAGCAATTGAATTAATATTTTCACAGGGTGATTTCAAAATGCTAAAGTGAAGTATGCCCAAGGAGTACAAGATAGGTGAAATTCTCTAAGGAATAAAAATGGAAACTCAAGTCTCTAGATGCGCCCTAAGGGGGATGAATGCTAATGTGGAAATATTCTGAGGCATGAGGAATTTAAAGGCAAAAGTTGTGCTAGAGGAAAGGGATGAACTAGATCACTCAGGCCTTGGGAGTTAAAGCACGAAAATCAGGTAAGTAAGGTGAGTTTATATTATGAAGTGTTTTGACACTCTTCTCCTTGCTTGTTATGCAGGATGAACGCCGGAATGGAGCACGATGACTTGAAGCAATGAAGCAAGTACTCCAAGACTACATTTCAACCTCGAAGGAAGAAAAGTTGCAAGAAATGGCTAAGTGTTGAGACCTAGTATGTGCCCAACCCAAGTGGCAAAGAAGAAATGTTTTCAAAGCTCAAGATGGAGGAAAAAATGGAAACCCAAGCAAGTACTTCAAAGTTGAAGAATAACATCAAGGAGGAAAATCATCGTTGAGCAGGAGAAAGAAGTTGTCGCCTTGGAGTCAGATCGAGGACGTGCCTGCCATACCCTTTCAAGAAGTTGAAGCCGTGATGATCAAACTCATCCCATTTGCAATCAGAGAAGAATAGTGTAAACGCGTTTCCAGAAAGGAATCTTCTAGAAGATGGTGGCCATTAATTGCACATTTATTACCCCACTCCCCATTCCGACAATTTTTAGGGTTAGGGCTTAGGTGGCACAATTTGGGCCATCCATCTTATTGTAATTTGAGCCGTCCAATGGACTTGGCCAGCTATAAAAGGGGCATCCCCCCCTCATTTGTATCTAATTAGAATAGCAAAGAAGGAATAGAGAGAAATTGATAGAATAGTGGGTAGTTTAGTTCGATAGTCTAGCTTAGATTGAAAAGGAAGGAAAGTCTTCCACTTGAATACTTTGTAAGAAGTTGTTGTGAACACTTTCATAATAAAAGAGTTTTTCATTGATGGTGATCTCGTCCTTGTTATGAATAGCTAGCGAAGCCTCTTCGTCCTTCCAATTCACGCAGAATCTTGAAGTAGCTTAAAGTAAAGTAGATTTCATTTCATCCAAGTGCTTAGTAATTGTGGAATGTGGTGCTCGATTTCAACAAGACTTCGCTTATCCATACCACTAGCGGGCTCAATGACGGTGGGTTCACCCTGCGTGGTCAACTGGAATATTTTTCAAACTTAACTTCGATTGTAATTCACGTGTTTGTATGCATCGTCTTGATGGTATTTGCATGTTGAATTGTAATCTGAACACCTTTCGCTACTTCTCTGAAGATTGCACCGGTTTTGTGGAAGCTATTCGAAGCAAGGCAAAGCAAGGCTCGGTTGAAGTCTGTGAGAATTGATCGCCATATCCCATGCCTTAGAGTAGATTAGAACCTTCTTATCCCTAGACTCAATTAAATTCAGTTCATTTCTGGTTAGCGTTAGGAAATTTGCACTTACCTGCCAAATCATTCGAACCGCGTGAAAACCTTTAATCTGCTGTCTATTGTTTGCTACTGAACAATTGCGTAAGTCCCCTTGAAATACCAGCAAAAACACATCGAGCCAACTGAGGGTATTCTATTGCACTGAAGGAACCTTGGAGTTGAACGCACGAACTCTCTCGCAATCTTAGCATGTTGGATAGTTTGATCAAGAGAGAATAGGGTAGCCGTTGGCGACTTTATTCTGTGTTGGTGCGGTCACGAGAATCACATCAACAGGACTTCTTATGGTTTAATGGAAAATTTGGTAAGAAAAGGCACATTGTTGGTTGGGGCATTTGTTGTAAACCCAAGAGA
The DNA here is from genome assembly GCA_007258455.2 of Sequoia sempervirens. NCBI lineage: Eukaryota > Viridiplantae > Streptophyta > Pinopsida > Cupressales > Cupressaceae > Sequoia > Sequoia sempervirens. Next base: position 22,330 of record VDFB02020017.1, on the reverse strand, counting down.
AAGGGAGGTACCAAGTTATTTAATTTGTTCTTGCAATGGGTTTCTCTTGCTATTAAGTGGGTGCTTAAATCCCTTGGTGCTTGTGAGCCTTGGAAAGATCTAATTAGGAACAATATTACTTGTGGCTTTCCTAAAGATAAACCTAATTGGAAAGGTCTTGGCCTTGCTGATTTGCTATCAGGTAGCTTTAGTAATCATGTTCGGGGCATGGTAGTGTTTGGATCCATTTAGAAGGTTTGGGAGAGGGCTAGGAAATATGTGGTGGATTGGGATGTCAAGAACATTAATAAGGATTCTTTTTGATCTTTTAGATCTGTATGGTGGTCAGTTGAATTGGATGGTTGTAAGAACCCTTGTTCTGCCCCAAATTGAAACTTTGCACTCTCCGGTGATAGTTTTCTGATTTTTGTATTTTTGGTTTGTTTTGATGATGTTAGAGAGCATATGCATTCATAAAACTTGAACTAAGATATGCAAATGACTGATATAAGATGAATATGCAATACCACTACGGATTTCTGACTTCCCAATGCAACTAAATAACTGAAATGATATTGACTATGCACCTACAGCAAAAGAGACATTACTACAAACATTTGGGCATGCATATTAATGACTGAAATCTTCATCTACAGCATATGACAATTTCTCAAACACTTGCTATGCGAACTTATGAACTGAGATGTATAGCTTCAGCAATTGACAATTTGGCAAACAATTACGACGCAACCTTATTCTTCCATTATTGACTAAATATACTGATTACAATCTGCTGATACAAACTAAATGCAATTGCCAAGACTCTTGGCTTACATCAAGCATGAATGAATGCTATTACAATATCCTTTCCAAATATGCAACTACAGCTACCTTATGGCAGCGACTAATAGTCTAATACAATGCAAGGTAATCAACTAAATGATGCAAATGAGGAACCTGCTCACAGTTGGCAGCTAGCTGATTGGACTGTTTGTTGGTGCACCCCACACATATGCCTTCAAAGTGCCACGATTTCACTCCTTAATTGCTGCGTTGCTTCAATCTGATTTCCCACGATTTTTCCTTGAATTCTTTATTGCAAATCGATGTGTCTTTTATCAGCTGCAAACCCTTCTAACATACCACGATTTTTATATATATTTATCTTGCCCAAATTGCTGCTACATATGACTGCAAACCCTTGCTTCAGTGCCACGATTTATGATGATGAAGCTGCCACGATTTCTTCTACAAGCTGATTAGGAAAATCATCCCACAATAACTGAAAATGGCACTCAATATTGCTCAACAAACAACTGAAAATATTCTCCAATGATAGCACAAACTGAAAATTGTCTTCAAAAACCCTTTTCAAACAACTTCACAAATAAGCTCAATATTGACTCCTGAATGAAGCCAATCCACAAGGCAATCTTTAGTTGGCCTTTCACAACCTCAGAATGCACAAACTTCGAAGCAGCTACGCTCTCCAAAGCTGAAATGGCAAAAAAGGTTGAAACCCTAGGTTTCTTCTTCTCCATAGCAAAACTCTTCAAAAAATAAATATCAAAATCTGGAATGAATAATAGCTTTGGTTGATCCCTTTTATAATTTCTCCAAGAAGAGGTCGATCCTCTAGAAACCTCTTTTTAATCATTTAAAATAATATTAAATGTGCACTTTATAACTTTATAAAATATTTCCTCAAAGTAGGCGCCCATTTAATTAATCATTTAATGTACTTTAAGTCATTAAATGGCCCCCTTTAGACATAAAGTTATAATATAACTTTATACTATGCTTTTAATGATTAATTATTATTAAAGTCACCTTTAATAATAATTAAATGATATAACTTGCATAATAAACCTTATTTCGCCAGGCCAACTGAAAACTGGGATCAACACTGCTTCCCCAATGCATCCAAGTGCCTTGCTATAAATCGTAACGCTGGACTGCACTAACCTGATGACTTACTATAAATAGTAAGCGTGAGACACTGAGTCCTGAATCACCAAACGAAGGCCAATCCTGAACCAAACTGAGCTTCGGAGAAGAAAACACTCTGATATCTACCAAACAGGACACTCTAACCATCTACATTAGCCTACGAGGGTCAGCTAATAGGCTAAACCAACAAGGAACTAGAACGAGCTAAAAAGGGGGCATTACAATGGTAAACCCCTTACTTTACATAGAGGTTGTTCTGCTCACAAATGCTCTTTTAATGGCATTAAATCTTTTGGTCCTATTATAAATGAGAATGGAGTTATTTTTTGGGATGCACTTAAGACTAGATTTGATATTCATGATACTCAGAAGAGAACTTATTCTTTAATTTGGATAAAACCAGCTGGTATTGGAAAGGAATTATAGTCTTGGTTTTTGGGATAACTTTTCTCGGTCTCATGGTGAAAAGCTTATGGGGCTATTAAGAATGTAGTCTAGTTTTGATAACTTCCACTTCACTTTAACTCCCTTTTGGGGGTAAATGATCCCAAATCTAAATGGGTAACCAAGCTTGGTAATATTTGGTCTAATTTGATAGAGCCTAAGAAGGCCTTTTTCAGATGGTTACTTATTATGAAAAAGTTGGTTGTCAGTGAATTTCTTAACTCTAAGCATAGTTTGTGTCTTGGGTGTGGGTTAAGGGAATCTACTGAGCATCTTTTTCATGAATGTTGTGCTAAATTAGAGTGGAACTGTTTCATACCTGTGTGGAATAAGTGAGCTGATGTTCCTTCTATTTCACGGTTTGATTAATAGAAATTTACATGTTTTACAAGATATAAACAGGACAGTTTCTGCCTTCTCAAAAGAAGTCACACTCTTTCTTACGTGTATGCAGGTATGTGAGCACATTGATTTATTTGAAGCTGAAATCAAGCATGCCATTGAAACTCATTTGCTTAATGAAGGAAAAACTAAGGTGGGTGAAGATGCTGCAAATAGTTCTGGCTCTTTGGTTGATATTGCTGATCTCGGTGACCATGATAAGTTCCTATTTCTGCTTTTCCAGAGTGGTGGGTGAAAAAGTGCTTAAAGCACACAATCATTGACCTCACCAAAAGGATTAACTGGATCATTGAAGCTGAAGAGAAGGCCGAGAAGGAGAAGAAGTTGTATGCTTCTGAGTAGCTGTGTTTTCATATTGGGATTTGTTTATGTGGCTCTTTGGGACTATAGTGGTCCGTTTTATTTATCTAAATAGATAATATTATTTGGTACAATGATATGCCTAGTTACTGCTGTTCAAATTATGTTAGACATTATACTTTGTTTCTTTTGTGATGACTGATGCTTTTTGATCCATATTTGTAAACTATTTTCCAATATAATAAAAAAGTTGGAAAACAATAGCTTACTTTAAAGACAAATCCGGAGAAGTGTGGATAATCAGGAAGAATTTGCCCCACATTACTCTCATGTCCACCAGGGTGTGTGGAATATTGCAGGAAGCTGTTCAAAAACAATTCAACCTGTAGCATACTGTGATATTTAAATAATAAATATGAAAGAAGGGACACAAATAAAAAGGGATCATCAAAAAAAGTTAAGCTAAATGCTAGTATCAAAAACATTCTTACTCCAAAATTGTTCATAGCACTGCCAAAGTACACAGGGGATAAATCACCAGAGTGAATCTTTGCTACATCCAAAGGCGGAAAGAGCCCTTCAATCAACTCAATTTCCTCCTGCCAGGCAAACAGAAAACCTAATATCATCAAGTAATTCATCATTCAAGACATTTTCAAGTATGCATCAGAATTATAGATTGTATTCTCACCATTAGCTGCTTATAAAGGTCGGAAGGAATTATGCTTGATAGGGAAGAGTCATTGAAAGGTACAACTTTTACAGAAATTGCTTTACTTCCATGTTTAGAATCCCTTTGAAACAAATGTACATTCTTGCTAGTTACATGATACAAACCCGTGAACCTGAAAGAAGGGCATATGACATCATTCAAGAAATACAAGCAAAACAGAGCATAAAACTTGCAAGCATCTATAAATAATGGAGATATGTAATACATGTCTGTGCTCCTAGTTTCTTTGGAGATTCAATAAGCTGTCCACACTCTTTTATTACCTATCGCCAGAACCTATGGGCCAGCTAACTGGAGAGGTAGCAAGCCCAAATTCCTGCTCAATTTGATCAAGTAACTCAAGAGGTTCCAGAGCTGGACGGTCCATTTTATTCATAAATGTAAACACAGGAAGCTTCCTCATTCTGCAGACCTGCCACAAATTGGATAGGTGGCAAAGCCAAATCATTATGCATAATTAGAGCAGTATAAATGAAGCAAATAATATAATCATAGGAAAATTGGCTTGATAATAATGAAGATCTCACAAGTAGATTGACTGGAAATTTCATTTAAGCCACTTATTAAAACCAAGCATTTAAAAGTAAAAACTTCCATTTTCAAATGTCAAAATTCAGACTATGCCAAGAAACTTCCAAACTATTATGCTGCAATTTCTGATAAGGATATGAAACACTACTCTGCTCATAACAAAGGGTAAGAAAATTGTTTTGATGTTTGAATATAACATTTCTGGTGAATGGATATTGATTCTAAGGAGACGCAGGTGGAAGAAATGAATGTCCAGACTCCAAACTTGAACAACCAACTGGGGTTATATAGATCATGTCACTCGCATTGCAAATCTTTCTACGGTAAGGAGTCAGGACATAATGACAAAGCATATGAAGTCCTGTGCAGTTGAGGACATAAAGATGAAGAGACTAAGCTGTTATCAATATCTATTCATCTTATAGGACTCTGTACAGGAAATGTTTTTCTAACTTTACCTCAAAAAGTTTCTTAGTTTGTGGCTCCAAACCCTTTCCTACATCAACAAGCATCACTGCATTATCTGCTGCCACTAATGTCCTGGAAATTTTCAGTCACAAGCAATCATAAGCATAAAAAATGCAATGAAGAAGAAACACATGCCAAAAACCAGAGAATGCGATATTTTAACAAAGTGCTCACCTAAATGTATCCTCCCCAAAATCCTGGCACAGAAAGGTAGAGCTGAGCGGTTAAAAGGCAGAGCAACTTTATAAAAAAAACTGTAATTATAGATACTGGAACACACCTTTATCAAGATCTTACCAAACGATGTTTGTCATTTTTCCATCGTATGACATACATTTAACAAAAGAGAGCAATTATCTGGAAAGGAACATAACTAGTTGGAAAGCAATATGATTAATCATATGAGGACCTATACAATAAGGACTCAATTACCGTGCAGCAGGTTTGACCAAATTTTGTATATTTTTCCATATCAGAGCTTCCACCAAGTATTTTTAGGCAGAAATTGACTTCAATCATGCATACATACTAAAAGAGTTGTTCTAGATGTTGTTTTTGTAGTCGGCCAAGAGTGTACTTGGTCGGCCGTGAGTCATAAGTAAATAAGACTTTAATTAATGTTAATAATTCATGTACTTGTTGTGTTATGTATGTGTCATGTTAGTTAGTTGTCTCGGGAATTAAGTTCCTGACGAAACAATTAGTTATATTGAAGGGACACGATGGTCGGTCTCTCAACCACCGCCAGTGTACTATATGTACTCAATCATGTAGTCAAGAAACACTGTTATGGTTAGTATATTATTATTATGATCCTGGAGACTTTTTTGTTATGTGCTTGTGCTACACTGTTATAGCACGGATGGTTGTACTTGCATATATTCTATTAATAAAGACTGTATAATTATTCTGTGCATTGTGTTCTAGTACGTGCGTTATGTTCTGTATGTTATTTCCGTTTACTCTCGTAGTACGTTGGAATTCATTCCCGTGAGTAAACAGTTTTGTACTTTTTTTTTGGAAAAAGATAAAAGTTCAAGTATATACATTAGAAAGAAAAGATTTACAATGGGAGTTGCCTTAAACAAAATAGGTGATCCAAGTCAAAAAATGATCTTTAGACCTTCGCTATCTTCATGATTTGCAATGGTTACTTGTCAGGAGATTGGTGGATATAAACAAGTTCCAGCTTAAGGCCTATACAAAAGCAAAAATATCAAAACACATTTGCAGCATATTGTTTTAAATTTTTAATCTGAGAAGACATCAAAATACTGATTGAGTTTGTTTGACAAAAGCATTGCAATAGTAAACATGAGATTTTCACAGTTATGAAAATGAGTGAGAACATTTCTCGAAAAAATTATGTGAATTTAGTTTATATCAACATTTCAGAAAAAAATGTTGTTGAGACTTGAGACAAACTAAATTCACAAAAAATATTCAAGAAATTTTCTCAATCAAAAGCATTGCAGTTTTCAACAGCATTTACCAGGCATGCTAAAATGTGACCAATAAGAAGGTATAGACCACTTCCCTTAGTAAAGATGCCAAATTTCCAAGCAGTAGAGGAAGATGCTTGAGGCTTTAAGAGAGTTCTTGACCTAGTCTCTCTGATATTGGCATTTGTTGAGCTTCTGCCTGAGTTGCTAGAGGTTTTCAATGGTGATACTTTGACGCAGGAGCATCTGGGTCCACAACCAATCAACATCAACAAAAAAAAAATGGTTTGGTTTTATTGTTTTGCTTTTGGTTTTTCTTCCTCTGCCTTGTTCTGATGGTTGACTTGTTGGAGTTTGATCAACATTATTGTCAGTGATTGATGAAATATTGTGTCGATATATGTCTTGATTCACAATTCATCTTGTTCCCAAAGGACGATTATGGCAGTCGAGACCGGCATCCATGCATCTTGTTTATTAATTCCTTCATATGCTTAATTTTATTTGTTTGGCAGTATTAAGCTCAGAAAATATTATTTATATTTGCTCTCACTGTAAAGGCAGCAAATTGAATAGAATCAATGAAAATGCTTATAGATTATGTGGAAAGAATAGGAAGAGTTGACGCAGAAAAAAAGATGAGAGATTTAAAATTGGTGTAAAACATTAAAGACCAAAGAAGCCAAACAGTCATCATGGAAATGAAGGGGCTGCTTCATCAAAGGCATTTAAAAGAAAAAAGAAATTAGAAACAGCAACATAAGGAGGTTGTGTGGGAAGGTGAGGAGAGGGTGTGGCTGAAGGAGGTTTGGGGGTTGCGTGGGAAAGCCAGATATGCTGAAACCCCATTTTGCTGTGCCATGAAGAAGTGTTTTAAAAGAAATAAGAGAATTAAATCTCAGTGAGAGGTTGTGAGAGGAGGGGTGGTCAATAGCAAAGGTAATCAGAAATCAAAGTTGATTAAAATCAGCACAAAAGGCTGAAATGGTCACATGAGGAAGGAAAGGGAAATTGCAGTAGAAAACAAAACTAAAAGCCACAAGGAACCCGCCATATAGAAGACAAGGATAGGTGAGTGAGAGTTTGAAATCAGAAGGGGATGGCGTGAAAAGACAGAGCAGCTGTAGGCTGCATGAAGAAATAAAGAGGCAGCCTGAGACTTGACCAGTCAGCTAAGAGATGAAGGTATCTGCGCAGCATAAGGTTAATGGATGCAGAGAGGATTTCATGTATGATGAAGAACAGAGGAATTGTTGTGCCATGTAACTATTCCATGAGTTAGTAATCAGAAAATGGAAGAATGAGAAGATGGAGAGGATTTTAAAATGAATGCAGATTCAAATATAGGGCGCATAGATTTGGCAGAAAGCCCATGGCATCACAAAAGGAAATAAGACTATTGTTTGAAACTTGAAAGTGGCAAACAGCCAAGAGGAGATCGTTGCCACTATTTTCAAGAATATAAAATGCAAGAATAAAAGGAATGACAGAGGAAAGGAGTGGGGGCAGATTTAATAAGAGGAGTAAGAGGAGTTGGTGTGAACTGAGTGTGAAAAGGAGGAAAGTCAAGCCCATGGTTTGGGCAAAAGTACAGCATGTAAAGAAGCACAGCTGTTATGGAGAAATCAGGCATCATGGCGTAGAGGCTGATTTGAATTGGGAAGGCATGGTGATGCTTTAGGAAGTATGCCATGAGATTATTGTAAAGGGTATTTCATGAAATCTGATTTGAATAAAGATATGGTTTTGTTTTCACATTTGAATATAACATTGTGTAGTTTGAAATCGGTTTAAATCGACACATGTTATTGTCGATTTTGAGTAATCGTTTAAACGGAATCTTTTGTAATCTGAGTTTCTGTGAGTTTGGGTTGAGGTTGGTTTCATCTCCATCATACTTCAGCATGGTCCTTTATGACTTCCAAAATTTTCCTTCTACCAGATTCTGGGAGAAGCATACCATTAATATCCTCCAGCAAATTTTCAAGTTTGCCAGGTTCTTCAATTAAGCAACTGTGAGTTCTTGTTTCCTCAATGAGCTTTGCAGGCTTTTAATTTCATTTTAGATTTCCCATAATGCAGTCAGGAAAGATAGCTGCAAATTAGTATTCGTATTGGGCAAGAGGGTGATGCACATCTTTATTGCCATCCTAATGAACACATGATGCAAAAATATTCTTCTATTAAAAGGTAGGTAAAACTTACATAACTAACAAACTCTATAGAGATATAGATAGGCAAAAATATATTGAGCAATTGAAATAGGAAGCTTAAGATACAGAATTAACTCATCTTTGCTTCAAGAACATCCATTCTATATTGCATAAGAGGATGGTAAGATTACATCATTCAATTCAAATGAGGTTATACTGAATGGCAAGGCAGTATCAATCAGCATTTTCTCTCAACACAGGCAAGGAAGGCCAACATTTCAGCCTTGGCACCAAGCAGAAAATAATCCACATTTTCTATAAAAAATACCTTTCAAGAGATTTTGGGTAAAATTAAGGTTTATATCACTTGCCATATTCTTTAGTATTCCATATTTTGAGAAAATATTTGCATTGAAAGTCAGTCCCAAGTCTTTTGCATTCAGTGCCATTAAAAGATCCAAACATCTCATGATAGAAAATATGCAGAAATATTGCTCAGATCAACTGACATAAAAAATATGGAGGGTACCACTATTACCCAAATGTTCTAATTTCTCTGAATAGAATCCACTTGAGGTGAACTTACAGCAAATAATACTTCTTTCATCTCCAAAGTATCCCCTGCTATGAGAGTGAAAACCAAATACAATATCTTCACAAAGGAGACTCTATATATAATTTCTCATCTACCCTAAGATTAGAGTTGATCTTTAATTGAATCATTACACATTTGCTTGACTGATTGCCAACTTTAACTCATAGTTGAAAAATTCGCCAAGTACTCCACAAGTTCGCTGAGTGCTCATGAGATTTTAAAAAAAAATGAGTACTCTTGAAGATTACTTGCGAGGGACAAAGTGGTGAGTTTTGCAGTGAGCTTTCATAGAAAAGGTGGCAAGTACTTGCCAAGTTTTGGCAGGTCCAATGCAGAAACTCATGGGCACACAGAATGGATGCACAACCATGGTTTGGATGTGGTTTTGATGCATTGTTCACACCTTTATTTTGCTATTTTCCCCACATGCAATAAGTTATCCTCAAATGGCAAAATTACATCCATGAGCGCAAGTTTAAAGGATTTTTAGTGGATTTGAATTGCAGATTTGAGGAATTTGAGTCTCCAACTCCGTATTTTTCGTTTTTTTTCCAAGGATGAAAATTACTTGTTGGCATATTAATTCACACCTCTGGAATGCGCATTAGAAACAAACAGCTATGCATAGATAAACTACTATTTGAATTAGGAGGGGAAGCTCCCTCTTTGCTGATGTTGCTTAAGAAAGTAAATTAAAACTAATTTGCCTATCTTTTTGTTCAGCTAAGAGCACAAGGTTATAAAACTCAAGCATCGTAGCTGAGATTTTTTGTTTTGGAAGTTCAACTACGACTAAGCCTATTCTACTGACGTTTCCAACTTCTCAAGTAAACGCAAAGCAAGACAGTTAGAAATGGACAAGGAAGGCTTTTCTGACAAAATACTTAAATAAACTCTTTTTCAACACACATCTACTTATTTTCAATGCAAGCTAAAATAAAGATCATATAAGCATAACACAATAAACGGAAATTTTAGACATTGTATCAAGGCAGCAAAGCAGGCACAAGACTTTATTTTCTCAAATTTCAGGAACAAGAGATTACACTTATGGGACAGCAGGATTGTAGCAAAATAGGCTTACAGTTTAGCCATCAAACCAGAATACATTGACAGAAGACACATGCACTGAACAATAACTTGCAGCTAAAGAGGCTTGCAAACTTGCTCTTACACAAAGTGAACTGACACTGAATAACAACATGCAGCATTACAGGCTTGCAATTTAATATCACAAGCACGGTTAAGAAAATAATGGGCAAGGCTGCCTTTATTTATACATAAGCAGAGGAGTAGGCAACCCTAAAATCTGCTTGCTTTTACAACTAAGACTTGCCAATATGCAAGCTTTATTTCTAAAACTAAACAAGATAAACATCTAACCACCTAATAAAGCATAAAAAAAGGAAATGCCAATTGTTTTCTTTCTCTTCTTCAAAGAATGGATAAGAATTGAGACAAGAATAGAAAGAAAGCCGGAAAAAAACTTCTAAATGACTGTTGCTTTAAATCTCGTCCACATCTGCCAAATTGCTGCTAAAAATAGAATGTTGATCTGCCTTGAAAAAGTAGTTTCTCCGAAAAAGTTGCTACCTAGGTTTTGTAGAAAATCATATGCTGGAGAAACCCAGATGCTCAGAAACTAAAAAAGCTAAATCCATCCTAAAAAAAGCAGCCAAAAAGCAATTTCTAGGAGAGGGAAAAGTTTCCCAATGTTGAAGAGGATGAAAAAGCAGAGAGACCCATGTGATCAGAAATGGAAAATGTTGAGCGACTGTTTTGAAAAAGCAACTCCCTAGAAGATTGGAGCATGAAAAAGCGTTCCTCTTTGCTCCCTGATCTCGAAACCACAAAGAACACCGAAAAAGCATGTCGTTTGGGTCTTCAAATCTTCGTTGAAAGAAAAGAGAAAATCTTCTTGCTCTCGACACCAACTTCCAAAAAGTGAATAATGGAAGGCAAGGACGTCTTAAATAAGTTGAGCTTTGAGAAAATCTGCTTTCTTTTTGCTTAAAAACTTCTTGAAGCCAATCCTGAGTAGGTGCATCAAACTTGGACGCTTTCTAATGTTGAAAGATAAAACTTGGAAAATTTTCTAAGGCATTGAGCCTTGGGCGCCAATCTCCTCCTGGGGTGCTTTTCCTCTCCAGACTTGGCCCATTTTCTTGAAATTTCAACTTTTTGCCTAATTTTGACCTCCATTTGAATTTGATTTTTGGATGCTCAGAGGATCCTGTGAACTGACGGAGTGGTCCATCGCGAAGCCTGACTGATTCTGACAAGATTATCCTAGAGGCAACTTTAGATAAAAACATTATTTGGCTCTTCAAAAAGCTGGGCACCCCTGGCTACCTGGGGCACCCATGATCACCAGTGTTAGTTATTTTTCATGATTTTCAAATTTTATACTTGCTTTCAAACCTTCAGATGATCTTGATATTCCGGGAGTTAGATTGACCTGATTGACTGGCTATCAGATTCGCTGGATAGCTTGACTAATTCTAAGGGGGGTCTTTTGGATGCTGCATCTTCAGAAAAGTTGATTTGAGGCCTTAAATCCTTGGGCACCCATGATCACCTGGGGCGCCTAAGCTTTCCAGAGTTAGAATATTTTCTCAACTTGTCACTCTCTTTTGTTCTTCTGATGAGTTCATGATTCTGGGAGTTCAGGAGGTCCGATGATCTGGCTGATGGCTTCATTACGTAGCTTATCTGAATCTGAGGAGGGTCTCTTGGGAGTGATGTTTCCTGAAAGCTACATCCTGGGGGTCAAAAGCTTGGGCGCCCTTGGCTAGCTGGGGTGCCCAACTACTCCAGAATTAGTTTATATTTTGTAATTTTCACCCTTGCTTTTGACTTTTGACATTTTGCTCATGTTTCTCCCTCTGTTCTGCCTTCGATATCTGGTGATTATACACTTTGATGGACTTGTTGATGATTGCATTGGAGAGCTGATTCAAAACTGAAGGAGTCGTGTTGCAGGCTTCGTCTGCAAATTCATCCATTTAGGCTCTCAAAGCTTGGGTGCCTATCTCCTTCTGGGGTGCCCAACTCCTCCAAACTAAGCCATTTTTGCTTGATTTTCATTCTTCAAACTTGAATCTTCATGTTATACCTTCAACTTGATTTAGATTTTCCGATGATTACTAAGTTTAATGATCTGACGAAGACATCCACTGCGAAGCTGACAAAACCCTAAAGAGATTGAGCACATTTGCAAACCCTAATTGTTGGATTAGATCCTCCAAAAGGTTGGGCGCCCCTAGCCACCTAGGGTGCCCAAAGTTCCCAAACTTAGATTATTTTATGATATTTTCATGGTTTGCATCTTACCATCCTGTCATAACTCCTTCGATCAATCTGAGTTTTAGGCTGATTGGTTGATCTAATGACTGCGTTGTTGGGCTCACTACGGAGCTGAGAAGATTCTAAACAACATTGCCCAAGAGCACAAACCCTAATTTCACCATTTGATGCCTTGAAAAGTTGGGCACCTATCTCCTCCAAGGGCACCCATGGCTGGCAGAGTTAATTTTTATTTTGCAAATTTCGACTTCCTCCTTCGTTTGACGAGCTTGCCTTAGCCTTGCTCGTTGGAGATGAAAAATTTTCTAAGCCATGAGTGTTTGGGCACCTAGAATAAGCTGGGGCGCCTAAAGCTTCCAAACTTAACCATTTTTCTTAGTTTTCTAGATTCTTCAACTGCCATCCTCCATTCTTCGTTTTATGTGCACGTTCATCGTTTCTCATCTTCTGTTCAATGCTTGTATGTTTGAATCTGACACCTAGCAACTAACTGGCCTCCATTAATGGCCTTGGAGCTCCTGAAAAGCTTCTGAAAAAGTAGAATAGACCCACTAGGGAAAAACTGATCCTTTTGTGATTCTAACTGCACCAACCTGATGAGGAAGTATTTTTGACCAATCAAAATCAATTTGAACCCTAGAAGTCAAACTTTCTATTTTTAGAAAATTTTGGCAACATCCATTTCGAAAGAAACCCAGAAAAAGTCTTATTTTTAGAAAGTTTCTAAAAATAGAAATTTTCCTAAAATTTAGAGCCGAAAAACTAAAATTTGGGTTTTGTAGATTTGGTCACTCTGAGCAGAACCAGATCAACAGATTTTGAAAATTTCAAGTTTTTGACCCTCATGCAAGACATGCAAACCCCAATTTTGACCTTTTTTGACAATTTCAACAAGACTTTTACTCATTTCTTCAAAATGCCTAAGTGTAGCAAAAATTTTAATTTGGAGGTACAACAATTGGCTCTATCTGGGGACCATGGTGGATACTTACGACATAGGAGAACCGAAGAATCTCTAGATGTTTAAGCATAGACTAGTGCCTTATCCATTGGGCATCGGCGTCAACAACATTTTCCTAATCACCTAGAACAAGACTTTCCCTAAGTCACCGATGACCTAGAATCACCTAATAGTTGGACTTCCCTAAAAATCACTTAAAACAAGACGCCTAATCACCTAAAACACGACAGAACTGTTACGGAAAGGGGAAACATAACATAATGATCACATCACGGAAAAGGGAAACACATCACAAAAACATAAAGGAAAATATTCACAAAAAATTTACTCCACCCCTGAAGGATGTCGTTTATGCCTGAAAGGCTTTACTTCTCTTCTACTAGGTATCGCAGGAGACAAATCTTTCGGGATGAAGATTTTCATATCTTCATACATCCAGGCAGAGGCACCTTGACAAAAGTCAAAATATGGTGCAAGGAAGGAAGCAGGTACCACTGAGTCACCAACTTTGTTGTCGTTCATCTTCGGGATATCTCTATTGTCAAGCTTTGGGATGTATCTATCGTCGATCTTTGGGATGTCTCTATTGTCGAACTCTTCAAACCAATCAATCGCGTTCCACACCCGATTTCTATAATGTCGTAGATGATCCTTTTTGACCTGGAAATATCCTTTGATTGGCTCATCGATCAACTCCACATCCCCTTTAACACATAGAAGTTCAATTCCCATGCCTTCGGCATTTTTGAGGCCTAACAAAAGCGCCTCCTTTTCAGCTTCAGTGAACTCCAATTGCAGCAATCCTTTAGGGGAGATGATCATTTTCCCTTCTTCTGAACCTACAGCTGAACAACCCCCATCCAAATGCATTGTCCATAACTTTGTATCCTTCGTCAGTCTCTTTTCAGAACAAGCAATGTTATGGTCTTCAATTCTTGTTTCTGACAGCGTCACACAATTACCAAGACCCATTTCTTGATATAGAATTTGGGCTGGAGGGTTTGGGATTTTCACCACCATGAACTGGGATTTGGGTTCAAGTTCTATCTTGATTTTGCCTTGCTTCACAGCAATGGTCTCAAACGACCAATCTAACTGCATCACACCACCAAGATCTCTGCAAAATTTCCGGCTCAACAACATCTCGTAGCTGGCTGGAATGTCAACCACTAGGACATTCATCACTATCTTTTTCTCCGGACAAGCCACCAACCTTACTTGAGTGTCCTTCAATTGTCCGACCAACGACACCAACTCAAACTGAAGTGAATAGCACTCGTTCTGAGTTTTTGTGCACGAGAGTCCCAATGCTTTCATCACTTGTAGTGGCATGACGTTGTTTGAGGCTCCTGAATCAATAATGCAATTGCTCAATTTGAATCCTCCTATATACAAAGATATATAGAAAGGTTTGGGCTTTTCTTGCACTGGCATGGATCATTTGAGCAGTGTAGGCTGAATTGAAGCTTCTTTCTTTACATGTTGTATTATTTTGTCTAGCTGCTCAGGATGATCACAAAGGTACTCCAACTGTGAAATCACAACCTTGGTCTTCATCATGGAGTTTGCAATGTCAAAATCGGATGGAGATGGGTCTTGAGCAACCGCTTTAGCATTCTCTTGTTCTGTAGCTCTCCGCCTCTCTTCTTTTTGCGCTTGCAAGTGCAGAGCACTTGTAAACACAAGCAAAAAGTGTTTTCCGTGATTTGTTGCAAGAGAGTAGTGATGGAGGTCTTCTTTTTCTTCAATAACGGGTTCACTTTGAAAATATCCCAGAGTGGAGTCGCCATCGAAGTTGTTCGTTTGTGGTAAGACAACATTCGAACTTGGTGTTGGGACAAAACTGAAACTAGGTGTAGCATTAGCATATCCCATAATCTAGTTCATTCTTAAATTCTCAGGACATGTAGAACCGGTATGTGTGTCGATATCATGCAAAGAACAAAATACTGCATTTTGTGCAGCTTCAATTGTTGGTCTTCATGGAGGTGCTGGCAACTGTGGCTTGTAATTGTTGTAAGGCTGAAAACTATTTCTCTTTGGCTGATACAGTTGCTGAAATTGATACTGTGGTGGTGGTGGTGCAAGCATCTCATTGGCTACCTTCTGTAACAGTGGATCTGCAAAACTCTAAACCAAAGGCCTGATTGAATTCTTCTTCATTATGCTGGAAGTAATCATATTATCCTCCAACTCGACGGCGTGTTTTTGCGCATCCGTCAATTTTGTATGTCTTTCCATCTTCAAGAAGAAGGATATCTCTGATGGAAGAGCATTTATGAAGCAGCTCATCAGAATCTTCGGTGATGGATTAAGTATAGAAGAAAGTCGTGTAACCAGACGATTAAATCTTGCTACAAACTCCCTCATGGCCTTGTTGTACTCCATCTTTGAATTTGCAAGTTGGGCAAACAACCGATGACTGTCTTAAGCAGGCTTGAATCTCGCCAAAAATTTCTCGCTCATAGTTGCCCAACTTGTAATAATGCCCAACTCCAGATGATTGAACCAGTCAGCAGCATTCCCAACAAGAGTCTCCACAAAGAGACGCACTGCGATGTCTTCATGTGCCACGTGCAAGATGGCACAGGCCGTTGATAAGGCGGAAAGATGATCATCAGGATGTTGAGTTCCCTCACCGTAAAATCGTGGAAAGTGCTTCCTCAACCCTTTAGGTAATTCATGATGTTCCTGCAAAGCCAAAGGTCCAATTTGATTACCCCAAGGCAATGGGGGTGGACGTCTCAGATTCCTAATAGCATTATTGTTGTTATCACCCATTGCTTCTGCGGGATCACGCAATAGGGTGCCAGATGGTCATTCTCGTGTCATAAAGTGTAAGCTTTCTTGAAATTTTATGCCTCGTGCCCCACGGTGGGCACCAAAAAACTGATGGTGTTTTAATTCACACCTCTGGAATGCAAATAAGAAACAGACAGCTATGCACAGATAAACTGCTCTTCGAATTAGGAGGTAAAGCTCCCTCTTTGCCGCCGGTAATGGCATGGTGTGATGGTTTATAGGTGGCATTGTTGTTCTTGCCACCAAGGTTCAAACCCCCATGGGGTGGTATTGTTGAATGGTTGTATTCCGGTTCATAGCTCCGGTCAAAAGCGTTTACCCCTTGAATAAAAAAAAAAAAGCTCCCTCTTTGCCGATGTTGCTTAAGAAAGTAAATTAAAACTAATTTGCCTATCTTTTTGTTCAACTAAGAGCACAAGGTTATAAAACTCAAGCATCGTAGCTGAGATTTTTTGTTTTGGAAGTTCAACTACGACTAAGCCTACTCTAGTGACGTTTCCAACTTCTCAAGTAAACGCAAAGCAAGACAGTTAGAAATGGACAAGGAAGGCTTTTCTAACAAAATACTTAAATAAATTCTTTTTCAACACACATCTACTTACTTTCAATGCAAGCTGAAATAAATATCATATAAGCATAACACAATAAACGGAAATTTCAGACATTATATCAAGGCAGCAAAGCAGGCACAAGACTTTATTTTCTCAAATTTCAGGAACAAAAGATTACACTTCTGGGACAGCAAGATTGTAGCAAAATAGGCTTAAAGTTTAGCCATCAAACCAAAATACATTAACACAAGACACATGCACTGAACAAGAACTTGCAGCTAAAGAGGCTTGCAAACTTGCTCTTACACAAAGTGAACTAACACTAAATAACTTGCAACATTACAGGCTTGCAATTTGCTATCACAAACACGGTTAAGAAAATAATGGGCAAGGCTGCCCTTATTAATACACAAGTAGAGGAGTAGGGAACCCTAAAATCTCCTCGCTTTTACAATTAAGACTTCCCAACATGCAAGCTTTATTTCTAAAACTAAACAAGATAAACATCTAGCCACCTAATAAAGCATAAAAAAAGGAAATGCCAACTATAACAACTTGTTTTTTTTCTCTTCTTCAAAGAGTGGATAAGAATTGAGATAAGAATAGAAAGAAAGCTGGAAGAAAGCTTCTAGATGACTACTACTTTAAATCTCGTCCATATCCGTCATAGTGCTGCTAAAAATAGAATGTTGATCTACCTTGAAAAAGCAGTTTCTCCGAAAAAGCTGGGACTTGGGTTTTGTAGAAAATCACGTGTCAGAGAAACCCAGATGCTCAGAAACTGAAAAAGCTAAATCCATCCTAAAAAAGTGGCCAAAAAGATTTTTCTAGAAGAGGGAAAAGTTTCTCAATGTTGAAGAGGATGAAAAAGCGGAGAGACCCACGTGATCAAAAATGGAAAATGTTGAGTGACTGTTTTGAAAAAGCAATGCCCTAGAAGTTTGGAGCACGAAAAAAGCGTTCCTCTTTGCTCACTGATCTCGAAACCACGAAGAACACCTAAAAAGCATGTCGTTTGGGTCTTCAAATCTTCACTGAAAGAAAAGAGAAAATCTTCTTGCTCTCGACACCAACCTGCAAAAAGTGAATAATGGGAGGCAAGGACTTCTTAAATAAGTTGAGGTTTGAGAAAATCTGCTTTCTTTTTGCTTTAAAACTTCTTGAAGCCAATCCCGAGTAGGTGCATCGAACTTGGACGCTTTCTAATGTTGAAAGATAAAACTTGAAAAAAATTCTAAGGCATTGAGCCTTGGGCGCCAATCTCCTCCTGGGGTACTTTTCCTCTCCAGACTTAGCCCATTTTCTTGAAATTTCAACTTTTTGCCTGATTTTGACCTCTGTTTGAATTTGATTTCTAGATACTCAGAGGATCCTGTGAACTGACAGAGTGTTCCATTGCGGAGCCTGAATGATTCTGAGAAGATTATCCTGGAGGCAACTTTGCATAAAAACATTATTTGGCTCTTCAAAAAGTTGGGCGCCTTTGGCTACCTGGGATGCCCATGATCACCAGTGTTGGTTATTTTTCATAATTTTTAAATTTTATACTTGCTTTCAAACCTTCAGATGATCTTGATATTCCGAGAGTTAGATTGACTCGATCGATTGGTTGTCAGATTTGCTGGATAGCTTGACTAATTCTAAGGGGGGTCTTTTGGATGCTGCATCTTCAGAAAAGTTGATTTGAGGCCTCAAATCCTTGGGCGCCCATGATCACCTAGGGCGCCTAAGCTTTCTAGAGTTAGAATATTTTCTCAACTTGTCACTCTCTTCTGTTCTTTTGATGAGTTCATGATTTTGGGAGTTTGGGAAGTTTGATGATCTGGCTGACGGCTCCGTTATGTAGCTTATCTGAATCTGAGGAGGGTCTCTTAGGAGTGATGTTTCCTAAAAGCTGCATCCTGGGGGTCAAAAGCTTGGGCGCCCCTGGCTAGCTAAGACGCCCAACTCCTCCAAAGTTAGTTTATATTCTGTAATTTTCACCCTTGCTTTTGACTTTTGACATTTTGCCCATGTTTCTCCCTCTATTCCACCTTCGATATCTAGTAATTATCAACTCTGATGGACTTTCTAATGATTGCATTGGAGAGCTGATTCAAAACTGAAGGAGTCGTGTTGGACGCTTCGTACGCAAATTCATCCATTTACGCTCTCAAAAGCTTGGGCACCTATCTCCTTCTGGGGTGCCCAACTCCTCCAGACTTAGCCATTTTTGCTTGATTTTCATTCTTCAAACTTAAATCTTCATGTTATACCTTCAGCTTAATCTGGATTTGCCGGTGATTAACAAGTCTGATGATATGACGAAGACATCCACTGCGAAGCTAACAAAATCCTAAAGAGATTGAGCACATTTGCAAACCCTAATTGTTAGATTAGGTCCTCCAAAAGGCTAGGCGCCCATGGCCACCCGGGGTGCCCAGAGTTCCCAAACTTGGATTATTTTCTAATATTTTCATGGTTTGCATCGTACCATTTTGACATAACTCCTTCGATCAATCTGAGTTTCAGGTTGATTGGTTGATCTGATGACTGCGCTACTAGGCTCACTGCGGAGTTGAGAAGATTCTGAACAACATTGCTCCAGAGCATAAACCCTAATTTCACCATTTGATGCCTTGAAAAGTTGGGCGCCTATCTCCTCCTGGGGTGCCCATGGCTGGCAGAGTTAGTTTTTATTTTGCAAATTTCGACTTCCTCCTTCGTTTGACAAGCTTGCCTTCGCCTTGCTCGCTGGAGATAAAAAAAATTCTAAGGCATGACTGTTTGGGCACCTAGACTAAGCTAGGGCGCCTGAAACTTCCGAAGTTAGCCATTTTTCTTAGTTTTCAAGATTCTTCAATTGCCATCCTCCATTCTTCATTTTACGTGCACATCCATCATTTCTCATCTGCTGTTCAGTGCTTGTACGTTTGAATCTGACACCTAGCAACTGACTGACCTCCATTAATGGCCTTGGAGCTCCTGAAAAGCTTCTGAAAAAGTAGAATGTGTGATGTCCCCGCTCTAGTCAGTTCTCGGGAACAGTGTGTTAGCCCTTTTCTTGGACCCTTGTGGGCTAACTGGATTGCTTAGAGGGTCAGTGGTTTTTTCTAGAGGAGTTGGTCGTTCTCATTTTCAAAGCTCAGTGATTGGTTTACAGCAGGCGTTGGCAGTTCAGGGGTTGACAGCTTCTAAGTCACACGGGAATATTTGGAGTTTTGAGAGAGTTATGAATTTTTAAGTGATTTGAGTTAATTATTTAACTTAATGCTTTATTATAAAGTCAAATTGACTTTATATATTTTTTATCACTTAAATAGTACATAAAGGTGATTTAAAATTAAATCACTTATGCATAGAACTGGGCGCCCAAATATTTAACTTGCAACTATTGAAAAAGTGATTTAAATATGATTTAAAATATTTAAATGTTGCAAGTGGCGTATCTTCTTGGAAATGCGTGCCTTTTGAGATATAAGGCATTTTGGCAATGAGAAACTCTATTGATAATTATTTCGACTTTGCCTTTGAGGTTTTCTCTGTGCTTTCCTCTGTGATCAGGGTTTGAGCAATATTTCCATTGGAGAACGATATCTCTTCAATGTTGAGCATTTTTGAGACTGTGAGAGACCAGTCGAATTAGTGCAACTGTGAGGGCTTCATTCAGAAGTTCTACATGCTTCTATCAGAGTTTTATCATTAAGTATTTACTTGTCTGCAATAAGGAAAGGGCGTTTCTTCTCCAGAGACGCCATCTTCAACAGATCTCAGCTTTCAGTTGTTTCTTTTGGTTTCTTCCTTGGCCATACCATTTGCCTTGGGATTTGTGCCTTCCTGGAGGTTTGGCGTGTGAAGCTATAAGCTAAAGCGCCTTCTCTTTGGTTCCAGATTGTGCTTCATTCTTGGCGGCTACCTTTATTAGCCCTTTGTATCCTGTTTCAGAGGGGGAGAAGTCATTTCTGGAGGCTAGGCATCCATATTTGCCAGTTTTCACCATTCTTGGCTGGCAAGTTGACTTATCTTTTAAAATAAATAATCTGGAAGCATTCGGGTATGTTTATCACTTGTGATCTATTTGTTACTGTTAAATAATACCTTCTGCATTTCCATTCTGTAGAAATTAGCTCAGTTTTACAGTTTATGACCTTTTATATGATGCGCACCTTCTCTTTTGTCTACAAACTTTCTCTTAAATAACTAAAAAACACAATAAGACTTAAAAAAAATATAGGGGTTTGAGTTGTGAGCCAGCAAGGTTCATCACAATGGTATCAGAGCTCATATCCTGCCAGCCTGCAGGTTTAACAGCTTCTATGCGGTCACATCAAAATAGGTTTGACAGGTACTACTCACGCAAGGGTCCCGGCTATCAGAGAAGTACTTTTGAACCATTTCCAGCATTTCCGTTTGACGAACAGGAAGAAGATTTTGGCTTAGATAATATGGCTAACAGGGACGAGGAAGGTCCTTCTATAAATTGTCTAGATAACGAAGAAAGAGAGGCTAGAGATGTACTCAGAGGCATGGTGGCAGGCCAAAAACAGGTGGCGAATATCCTCTAGCAGCTGAGCACCAATGTTCAAAATTTGACACTTCATAGAGGTCAGAATCAGGATCGAGATCAAGAAGGCAATATTCATAGAGAACCCCAGAGAATCATTGCTCCAGCACGCACCTTTGAGAGAGCAACATGTCCTACTTTTATCAGAAATGAAGCTGATGAAGAGGAAGAGATTGAACAGGGCAGTGAAGTGAACTTTGCAGATAACATCATGACTATGCATGATGAATGGGATGCATTGCCTCCGAGAGTTAAGGATCACCTTAACTTCGATCATTTCATGAGCCAGAAAAGAGAACACACCAGAAACTGGAATGACAGGAGGCCTAGATACAAGCATATTGATGTTAGACAGGCTACCAATAAACTTACCTTAGCGAACTATGATGGTAGTGGCAGAGTTACAGCACGTGCCTAGGTGAGTAAGTTGGATACATTCCTGACACTACGTCCTATGCCAAAGGAAGATGCCATTCGATTTGCAGCACTTCACCTTGATGGCGTGGCACATGACTGGTGGATTCATGGCATGGCTACTCGTCACCATGACCAGATTACCTCATACCAGGAGTTCACTGATAGATTGGTAGAGAGGTTTGACAAGCGTGATCCCGAACTATTCTTTAAAGATCTTGCGCAGTTAAAACAGTTGGGTAGCTTGGAATCTTACATTGGAGAGTTCCAGAGACTATCCGTGATGGTGACAGGTATCTCAGAGAGAAGGCTGATCATATTGTTTATTGAGGGTCTTTTCGAGCCCATGAAAGGTTGGATAAAGGCATTTGATCCACCTACTTTACAGGAGGCCATGAGGAAAGCTCGCAGTATGGAGCTCACTACACCTCGTAAACAATTTGGCTCAAATCCATCTACTTCATACACGGATAACAAAACTGATCCAAAGAAGGTTGATAATGCTGATCAAAAGAAAAAATATGCAGCACCTTTAGATCGTGAAACAATGAATGATCTACGTAGAAGGAAGCTCTACTTTTACTGCAAGGGCCCATATGACTTCAATCATGACTGCCCCCTCAAGCCTAAAGGGCAAAACAAGCACATGGAATGGTTTTATGAGGGAGAAACGTTGACTGATTTTTCAGACCAGCAAACTGCTATTTATGATACAGATGAAGAAAAATCAGAAAATGAGGCAGAAATTGAGGTAGA